>JAQQZR010000037.1:16004883-16019957 GCA_030068235.1 Notoglanidium macrostoma | reverse complement strand
TTTGGAATAAGGCTGTAACATAACAAAATGTGGAAAAAGTGATGCGCTGTGAATACTTTCCGGATGCACTGTATTTTTTTGGCAAGGTTACTAACATGGCTGATGGTATATCATGCCTAGATTGATTATGTAACAAATTTATGCAGCCATCTCTCCTTTTACTATATGGCATACACCCAAAATGCATAAGCACATCACACTTCTCATTGAACACTTCACAAAAACAGATCACGATTTTAGCCACAAATGCCACTGCCAACATCTGCCAAATTCCTGAATAATTTTTAGTTGCCAGTCTGACATACAATACAGTAGATAAGTGTTGAATATAACTAGTGTTTTAGCACTGTGAGATGTGAGCCCTAGCACACTTTACAGTGGTGTGTGCAGAGCATGGGTAACCATTACACTAAGAGTCTGGTGTGTTTACTAATAGTTATTGTGGGTTTTAAATATTACTTTCAGCAAGTTCATTTGAGCTGAATGAAACAAGCCAGTGGCTGCATTTGGTCCCATAGGCCATGTGTTTAAATTTTTTTTTTTATCATATAGCTATTATGTGAACATTCAAATAATAAATCAAAATTGTAGAGTTTTTCCTAATTATCACAACAAGGCATCAGAGTGCTTTCTCTGTCAAAAATATTAACTACAATAATCATTTTAATGTAGTCCATTTCAGATTAAGAAATAACTTGTGTGCCTTTCTCAGTTGACATGACTGCTCACACTGGATTATCCTGACCTAAAAAAAAAAAGGAAATCAGTTTGGGATCATTTTCTCTACCTACTACTTTCAGATGTTCTATTAAACTCTGGTCGGTCTATTTTATAACATTAAATTGTTTCTAAATATATTTTATTATGTAAGACTCTTTACAGCTCTTAGCTACCAAAAACCTTTTAACTCAACTCTATTAATGATCAAAATTGATGTAATAAATGAAGTGGTTGAAAGCAGCATACACATGATGGAGAGAATCATACTATAATTGGATGTCTCTCAAATGCTAGTGATTGACAGATTGACAGAGCTTTTATTAAAAGAAACAGTCAACAGTAAAAGAGCATTTGGTTTGAGATATTCATCAGATCATTATTGGTTATTGTATAACATGAATCAGCAAACTTAGTTAAAGCCACACAATTGGACTGTAGCTCTATGTTATGTGCATAGACATGTGTAGCATTACCACTGCATCTTTGCAAACTACTGCTGATGAAGAATCACACTGAAGCTGAACATGCTAGGAGGAGAGCAGTAGCTGTCCTCTTACAAATACAGGAACTCATATACACTGATGACTAGCTAGGGTGATTTTAATTGTCAGAAAGGAGACTATACCAACCTTCCCAGCTAGAAGCAACGCCAGTTATGCTCTCTTGATTACTTAGTTTTGGGTGGATTTGGCATCATTAGGAAAGGGTAGGGTAAACATGCCACTCAAGAGCTTTGATTCATTATTTAATGTTGTTAAACCACAAGATAGATAAGCTGTGCTCAGTTGTACTGACCTGGTTTTTTTAACACTCTTCTGAGAAAAAATGCTTGTCAAAAAAACAACCTTTATCCACTGGTTATGAAGAGCTCTGCAAGTGTCGAACAAATTATGGGTTGCCTTTTGCTCGAGCACTCAGTGTAACAAAAAATGCACATCCACAAGATGGCTTAAAGCTGCTTTTCTTTTGTTTAGGAATCAGAGGATTTGCATTTTGCCTAAATAAATAATGTCATGTCATGTTTTCAGGGGCAAGGTCACTGTGCTGTCATGTATTGAGTAACTTGGAAAATATTTTTTTCTGAAATTTTTTTCCGACAAAGCAACTGTTGTTTTGTAATTCCATTTGTTCAGTTGACTATGGGTACGTATTACAGCATATTTTCGCTGTATTAATGTTCAAATTAGGGACCTCCTGTCTGCATTATGCTTATATCATGCAGCTGTATTTGGGAATTAATATTAGATATTGTCAATAGAAGATATTTGTTAAGAAAGCATATAGGGTACTGTCGGAATCCTCAGCGTATGACGAGAATTACTTTTTCCTGCACATTGGACTCACGCAGAAGTAGTTGTATGTGAATAATAGATAATCATCACAGCAGGTTACATACTAGAAGAAACACAATACACTTCTTTTCTTTTGTCACTCAGATCTGAATTAGGACAAAAAGAGAACACACAACTCTCTCTCTCCACCACATATACCCCCTGCCCTTTTTCTTCTCTGAAATTCGAGAACCTGTATAACTATTGGCAGTGACAGTAACACTACTGTACATAAAACTCACCATACAGCATGTAGTATCTTAGTTCCAGATCAAGAAAAATCAGTCAAAGTGATGATTGCATTTAAATGTAAACGATTGTGTCTATTAACTATAGTAGCAGAAAATATTCTGAAAAGTTGCCATCAAACAAGCTAGCCAATGGAAAACATCCCATCATTTATCTCAAACATTATTTTTCTTTCTTTCTTTCTTTCTTTCTTTCTTTATCACATAATTAAGAAATATTTTAAGCAGGCTCGTCAACCCTCAAGGATTAGCCTCAAGCCTTACAGATTACAGAGAATTACAGATCATTTAGTAATTCAAAAGATTTTAAATTAATTTCAGATTTACAACATGCACACTCTAACTCACTAACAGTGATGTAACCTAATTCACCAATGGACCAATGGAGAAGTCAATGGAATAAAACCTAATACAAATACAAACATACAAAGTCTAATGTATTTTTGTTTTAATGGTTAAGTGCTTTATTGCTCATTTTTATACTCATAGAAAGTTTTGCCCCCAAATTTTGAGAAAGAAATTGCAACAGAAACAGTGTATTTTTTTCTGGATAATTTGTCCTAAAGAAGTCTAAAGTGATATTGACGTTCCTTATCTGACATTTGTCTAATGTCTAATGTCTAATGAACTATTGAAAGCCGCAAAGTAATTAAACAGCCTTTAAAATGACCCTTGGACTCCACCCGATGGTAAATGAACAAAGGAGAATTCAGAAGGAAAATGCTAAAGAAAGAAATTATGAAGATGAAGAAAGCTGACTTACACAGTACACAAAAACACACACACACACACACACACACACACACACACACACACAAACAAGCACACTCTTCAAAAATAGACCATTATGCTCAGGCAGGATGGACAGGTGTGATGTTCTGCAAAGCTGAAAAGGCTTAATTACCCTCTTCATGTGAAACCCGGCTATCACACACCAATTTACTCCTGGAATCTACGCAATATGAAAACTAGGGACGGTTCAGATCTCAGAATAAAAGATTTTTGGTAGAAAAGAGAAAGCTATAAAATTTAAATAAACCCTGTTTTTTTATTCTCATACAGAAGATAATAGGAAAATGCATCAATGTACTGCATTCACCTCAACAATCATTAAGCATACAAAAACAAGCATTCTTTAAATATACAATTAAAATAGTGATTTAAAAAAAATAATTCAGAATTCATCTCCAAAGCCTACAAGCAATTAGAAAGACAACCACAAAATGTAAATAAATTAATAAAGAAATAAATAGAAGCCAGATAGATGGAGCATGGAACATACACTTTTCTCTTACAATCCTTGTGAGGATGTTCTGTAAACCCAAACCTTTACTTCAGCACCCCAAAGAAAACTCTTTTGGCCCTGTTAGTAAAAGCTGGAGCTTTGTGAAAAGCAGTTTTCTTTGTGTGTATCAGCCAAATGTTCTATATGTGTGGGGGCACTTGGTCCCCAGCAAGATTAAAAAAAATAAAATAAAATGCTCTCTCTCTCTCTCTCTCTCTTTCACTCTGTGAGATTGGGGACTTAATCATAATAACATATATTAAAACTCTATCTGACAGATGTTAAATTTCTGTGGTGCATTACAGATTTTCCCACAAAATACCACTTTAATAATCAAACTCCCTTTGTAGAAAAAAATTCCTCTAATTCTGTCTCTTTCATCTATCCAGGACTTTTAATGTATATCTTTGCTGCTGCTTAATTACTTTAACCACTCGGGAGAAGTCTCTTGGATGAGCTATATAGTATTAGATTGTATATATGCTTTATGTATATTTATACAATGCTCGCAGGCAAGTTTAGATGCTTGTTAATACACATAATTACACATAGCTATGGACACTGCCACATTTTATCACACATCAGCCAATAGCAAGTTATTTATCCTCTCTTTTTCTTCCTGCTCTTAAAATTGTTACTGTTATTGTAAGCAATCCAGGGAGGTCCACATGTACTCATTTCCAGAGAAACAAATCCATAAATTCACAAACACATCAATAAAGGCATAATCCGGATATAAAATACATTTCTCAAAGAAAAAGATGGATTGTAAAGTAAAAAGGTTGATTCTGTCCCTGAATATATGGCACAGAATGGCTTTAAAATGCCATCAAATTTCATTGGTTACACCAGAAGAAAACTAAGGGAACTGGACTTAACAGGACTTTCTACTAAAATTGCACCATCCTGTCAAAGAATATTTCTATGTTCCTTTTATGCTTCAAACTTAAAGTATTTCAATAACCCACTAAGAAAAAACAGCATCTCAAACAAATTTGGTCCAGTTTTAAATAAACCCACAGTTTTACCTGTAAATCCACCTGCTGCTCTTTTCTGTCACTCCTCTTTCCTTTACAGTCTACAGCTCATCACCCCGTCTCTTTCCACTCTACTGTAAGAGCGCAGTGTGAGGATGAGCAGAGCTGAAGGAGGAGGAGAAAAGAACAGGAGGTGGAAAGAGGAGGGGCAACAGGAAGAGGAAAAAAGACAAGGTGGAAAAGCAGAGGGAATAGGAGGAAGAACAAGAAGTGAAGTAGGAGGAAATACTAGAAACATGACAATAAAATAATAAGGATTAGCATAAATAGTAGGAATAGTATGAGAAGAAGGAATCAAAAGAGGAGGTAAAATGAAAAATAGGAGAAAAAAAAGCTAAGAGAAAAAAAACAGGAGAGAGGAGAGGAGAGAATGAGGCAGAGCTGGCAGTGGCAGAGTAAAATGAGATGGCTGAGCAGGAGAAAATGAAAATTATTATTATTATTATTATTATTACTATTATTATTATTATTATTATTATTATTATTATTATTATTATTATTATTATTGGCTCAGGATCCACTGTAACCCTGACCTGTAAGTAGATGAATGCTGAACATTCTGCACTTGCGTAATGCATTCTTATTTTCTCTGCACTTCTCTATGGACAAAGCAAGCCAGTGTGGGACAAAACCATTTTTAATATAAAAATGACAAAAATGTTTTCTATTCCAAAGTTGTGTCAACATAATTGATAAATACTTTTAAAAAAGAAGTCTCACCAGTATAGCGTCAAAGATTGTTTTTTGTAATCCACCACTGACCAGGATGTAATATTGGTAGTACCTATGGACAATGCTCAATGCACACTGTGTAAACGAGAACAAACACCAGTCATTTCCAACCATTCATTTTAGCTCATTATCTGGTCTTTATCTTTACTGGTGATTGAAGGATGTTTAAAAGAAGAGTCTTAAATAGCCAAGTCACAATCTGGGGTGAAATAAATCCAAGCATAATTTTGGGGAGATTGTCTGTCATCCACATTACAAGTGAACAAAACCATGACCAGTGAACTAACAATCAAGCATTCAAATTATATGCCATATTAATGGAAAAGGGCATGAATCGATTAAACCCAATACTATTTTTTTAATCAATACTTGACTCTTTGGAAAGCTTTTAGGAATTATAGAAGGTGTAGCTTGCATTGCACACCTCGCAGATGGATTCCATATGGGGCCGAGGCCAACTAGGCGAGGCCTGAAATGTACACCTGGCAGATGGAGGTATGGCAGGGCATGACTGAAGGGGTGTGGCCTAAAAGAAACAACAAAAGTGAAATAAGAGGACAGGTTCTAATTGTTTCTTTCTTTCTATATTTAGGGCCCTCGCCCACCAGATGCATTTTTTGCACTGGCAGAGTCCACAATGTCAATTTCAAACCACTTCCAGAATGCCTTTCTTGAGCATTTATTGTTGCTAGGTTACAAAAAACATCCAGCACATACGCATTCCTTTGTTATGAACATCAAATCTCTCGAAAGGTTAGCTAAAATGATAGAAAAAAAATCGGATTAATTTTAAATATTGATCTTGGCAAGATCACGTCAGATCATAAATAACTGGGTTGTCAGTGACAGCCAGGATCAATTTCTCCTCTACCATTATTGATAGTGTTGATATCATATGTCTCACCCCTTCTTGAATTGGTTGGTTGGTGAGAGAGAAGAGACATTGACAAGCTCAGCGGTTTTCCAAAAGTTGAACTACATTCAACTGAAGGTGCCCTGAGTGCAGTGGGATAAAAAGGCTGAACACTGAAGGTGTTTTTGCACTGAAGATGCTGAGCACTGTCAGTGCTGAACTTCAGAAAACAGATGCCTCCAGCGCAAAAAATGCATTTTGTAGACAAAGGTCCTTAAAGTTCTAATCTAATTTATAACTGCCACAAACACACATCTTGTAGCTTTCATAGGTCTGTGGTGGCTCAATGACTAAGGCTCTGTGTTACTAATCAAAAGGTCAGGGGCTCAAGCCCTGTCCCTGCTGGGCTTGCAAGGTCTATCTCTGCTCCAGGAGTACTGTATTATGGCTGACCCTGTCCCTCTGACCCCAACTGTAATGTATATGTAACAAATAAAGCCTTCTCCTTACTGTCCTTGTGAGGTCCTACACTGACATAATTATTAATGCAGATATTCAATGCCATGCCTACACCTAGATCTAACATTAACTTTAGAAACTAAAAGAAACCTTTTTGCTTCTTTTATTTTTAAAGTAAAAACTTAAATTTTTGAAAAATAAGGTTTTTGTTGTTTCTTGTGGGGACCAGCCATTTGTCCATGTTAGGTAAAAACTGTAAGTGCCTTCGTGGGTCCCCACCATGATAAAAACATGGCCACACACACACACACACACACACACACACACACACACACACACACACACACACACACACACATTTACAGGTTCTGTCATGTGCAGGGAAAAAACAGGAAGTAATTCCTGTGAAATTGGTTGGTCTCACCATGGAAACTGACCTATATAGTAGAAGAGGTGTGAAACACTGTCAGAGCCCTCACTTGGTGCTCACCCAACCCACACACACACACACACACACACACACACTGCATGCGTGTGAATTCTTTTCATGTGAACCACACAGAAACTTGCAAACTGGCTTCACACTAAATCACAATATCTGAAGATTTTTTCATTAATTTCTCTTTGTGTAATTTACACAGTTACCACAACATTCTTAAAAAACAAAAACACATTAGTGAGCTCAGGGTCACCTAAAGGCTCAAAAGATCATGGAAACCAGCTGTGACCAAGAATTCATATCCTGCTTTAGAACAGTCCTTTCACAACATTTGGCCAGATCAAGAACACCCTCCAATGTAGAGTATCTGTGTCAACGTCGACAATCAAGAAAAGATCACACTAAACACTGAGGGTTTACCAAAAGTCTCAGATGGAAAAAGACCCAAAGAATATTTCGGAAGCAACCTACCACTTTTTAACAATAGCCTAGTTAATCACCTGACCTGAATCTATTTGAGCATGAATTTCACTTGCTGAAGGCAAAACATCTCAAGAACAAGCAGGAACTGAAGACAGCTGCAGTAAAAGCCTGACAGAGCATCACCAGGGAAGAAACCCTGTGTCTGCTGATGTCTATGGGTTCCATACAACAGGCAATCATTCACTGCAAAGGGTTTGCAACCAAACATTATAAATGACCATTTATTTTATCATTTTTAGTTTGTCCAAATACATTTGGTCTCTTAGAAAAGGGGAACACATACAGAGTCAGCCAAAAAAAAAAATGAATACACACTTCAGGAATACTTCTACAAATAAATGTCTGGAAGCTAATGGCTACCACTTTGAGCACCTCTTGTAATTGTAGAGGCCAAAGGTAACTTGTATTAATCTCGTGATGTCTGAATAAATTTAGTATTAAAATATTTATTAAAACTTTTCTTTTGCTGAAGTGTTTATACATTTTTTGGCTGACTCTGTATATAAAGTGCTGTAATTCCTACACTGTTCACATGATCTAAATACCCTCAAATTAAAGCTGAAAGCTCATATTCATTATTTAAAAACACCAATATCCTGTGGTAGACAACTAATACACCAATAACTTTGTTTATGTCCAAATATTTATGAACCTGGCTGTATAGAGTATATTGTAATTATTTGTATACACATTTACACATTTGGATTCTGAGATCTAGTAAATGAAATCTTTTTCTTTCTCTGATGCAATAACATTAAAAACTATTTTTAAGTAAAGATTAACTGAAACTTAAAGGTTAAAGAAAAATATTTTTTACAGTCATTAGTAAACCCACAATTTGTAAGTGCTATTGTTGTCCATTCACATTTAATAATTTTAAGCAAAGAAACTTACAGCTGAAGGTTAAGGCTCTTGCTCCTGAGCCCAACAGTCGTAACTTGGCTGTGCTATGATCTGAACACACAACTCTTCAACTGTTAGCTCAGAGAGCCTTGACCACTGAGTCACCACTGCCCTGCTGTGACATTACTGCCAGAGAGAGAGAGAGAGAGAGAGAGAGAGAGAGAGAGAGAGAGAGAGAGAGAGAGAGAGAGAGAGAGAGAGAGAGAGACTCCTGGCCTAGTTTGGACATCTCAAACATTATTTTAAAAAAATAATAATTTTAGTAGTAAATATATATAGTTTAACTATTTTAACTGTTACACTCTACATATGGATACCATCATAATCATGGGAATATTTCAATAGAGGGGGTATAAATATTACACACATAGGCTTAAATATTCCACAGTTTTTGTTCTGGATAGAGATAATTCTGTGTGCTATGTTGAAGCTGGGAGATCTAAATTTTGAATCTCACTCTTTTTTTGTGCCATTGTACCCACATAAAAAGCACTAATAAAATGGCAACTGAAAAGTCAGCATGCTGGTGTTTACTTACAGTAACTGGCATAAACATGCTGTAGACCCCTTGATTTAATTTAACATTAACTGCGTTGAGTTGCCATGAATTCAGTGAGCTGACTTGTTGACCAGTTATAAGTTAACTTTACTTGATACCTGCTAGAGTATAATTGAATCAGGTTTGACTGAATTTCGATTTTTTTTTTTGTCAAAATGATCTTTTGAGCCCTTTTTTAGTTGTCTTGGGTTGCGTTCACTTTCTTTAAGCTCAATGGTTGTAGAACAGAATTGACTTGAATTGTGCTGATTTAATCTAATACTTGTTCTGTTTGTTTAATGGCCTTATTTCAGAAAATGCAATGCTGTTTACTGATTTATTGCAGGCAGCATTTTTGAGATCTCTCTTTCTCTGTCTGTCTGTCTCGGACAAAGCCAGCCTGGAAGCAGAAATAATTGTGATTGACAAAGCATGGCAACCCGTCGTCAACACCAGCAGTGAGAATCACCCGGATATTGTGTGCGTGGGTGGATGTGACGAGACCTTTACACCAAGTCTGCAGTATTTGTAATAAATACCAATGTCAAACAGCCAATTTTTTGCTTACTTCTTCTCACCTTGGAGACGTGTCAGGCCATATGTATAGACATGTTGAGATATACATTTAGCAGCTTGTGACTACAGGTTTAACCTACAGCTATGTTCACAATGCCATGCTGAAGTGACTCAAATTAGATTTTTTGCCTTAATGTGACACAGATCTGAGCTTTTCAGGGCTGATTTGAGTCACTTTCATATGTGGTCCTAAATCTGATACATATCCGATTTGATGATCGGATTGTGAATTCAGATCAGAATTCATATGGCTTATTGCCTATACACATGCGTTGAGCGCTGTATCAGCCAGAATAGTCTTCTGTTTATTTGTGCTAGCTATTGAGTTATGCTATGTAGCAGATTTGTGTTAGGTTTAAAGTTAAGATTTCAGGGTTAACTATAAGCTTTAAGTCTTAGGGTAAAGGGTAGAGTTAGGTTAAGGGCTACAGCTAAAATAGAGTTTATGTACTGATACTGGTGCTATTGGTAGCACAAATAATCAGAACAACAGTAACGCAGCAAAACAACAATGGAGGAAAGCTACAGCTAATGAAATGTTTGCCATCCTCCTGTCAGGCAACCTGTCCTGCGCCTGAGTGTTCATGGGAGTCGGAGTTTTCCTCTGAGGCAGGCCTGACAGAGACCCCCCCAAAGAGCTACCTCCGGGAGCTGAACGTCTCCGAGGGCGCCCTCGAGGCAGAGGTCCAGGCTGGTTCAGGTGATCATTGTGGAATTCACGAATCAGTAAAGGGTCCAGAATGTCTCTTGCTGGAATCCAGCATTGTTCCTCGGGGCCGTAGCCCTCCCAGTCTACTAGATATTGCACCCCCCCTTTTCTTCGCCGTGATCGCAGGATGTTCCTTACAGTGTAGGCGGGTTGTCCATCAATTTCTAAGGGAGCTGGAGGTACGACAGATGGAGAGTCAGAATCCAGTGGACTCGGAATGATGGGTTTGAGCTCCGAGACATGGAACGAGGGTGAGATGTGGCTGTGGCGGGGGAGTTTTAACCTGTAGGTGACAGGGTTGATCTGGCAGATGATCTGATAAGGACCGATGTACCAGGCGCTGAGCTTTTTACAACCAGCAAGGCCCCTTAGGTTTCGCATGGAGAGCCATACTCAGTCCCCTTGTTGATAAGATGGGGTGGTACTTCTGTGGCGGTCAGCATAGTGTTTAATGTCACTAATCATGTTGGGCCACCAGTATTTCTCCTGGAGGAGGTCGTATGTCTTACGGGTGCCGGGCTGTCCCGTGGCTGGTGAGGTGTGTGCCCATGTGATGAGTTTGCCCTGCAGTTGCTGCGGTACATACGTACTTCCAGGGGGACAGATCGCAGGGGTTTCTCCTGTCTGAAGGAGCGCTAATTCTTGGTCGAAGTCCCAATCTATGGCATTAACCACGTGGGAGATAATATGGTTTCCTGTTCCCCATTACAGGCCCTGGGGAGATGCACATGTGACAGGGCATCTGCCTTGATATTTTTGGAGCCAGGAATATATGATACTTGAAAGTGAAAACGGTTGAAGAAAAGTGCCCATCGAGCCTGACGAGGGTTGAGACATTTGGCCATTCATAAGTATTCCAGGTTTTTATGATCAGTTAGTACCAGAAATGGGTAATCTGCCCCCTCTAGCCAGTGTCTCCACTCCTCTAAGGCCACTTTTATGGTGAGAAGTTCTCGGTTACCCACATCGTAGTTGCGTTCTGCGGGAGTGAATTTCTTTGAAAAGAAAGCGATAGGGTGCAGTTTGTGCTTTTCACCTGACTGTTGTGACAGGATGGCCCCAAACCCCATTTCTGAGGCGTCCACCTCCACCACAAATGGTTGTGTCAGATCTGGGTGTTGTAGTATGGGGGCTGTGGTGAATGCCTGCTTGAGTTGGCAGAAAGCTTCCTCAGCTGCATTACTCCAGGCCTGTTTTTTGGCCCCGTTCTTCAGTAGCGAGGTCATAGGTGCTGCCATGGTGCTGAAACCCCGAACAAATCGGCGATAAAAGTTTGCAAAGCCTAAAAACCTCTGAAGTTCCTTTATGGTGTGTGGAACGGGTCAGTCAGTGACTGCTTTAACCTTGGCTTGGTCCATGGTGACCCCTTGTTCACTGATTATGTACCCCAGGAAGGAAACACTGGTTACATGGAACTCTCACTTTTCGCATTTGATGTATAGCCGGTGTTCTCTGAGTTTAGCGAGTACCAAATGTGTGTGTTGTACGTGGGTTTCTCGGGATGGTGAGTATATCAAAATGTCATCAATGTATGCGATCACAAAATGTCCCAGAAAGTCTCTTAACACATCGTTTATAAAACATTGAAAGACTGCGGGAGCACAGGTTAGTCCATAAGGCATTACCCGGTATTGGTAGTGTCCTGTATCCGTACTGAATGCGGTTGCAGCAGTAAGTCAGGAGACCAACACACACTGTAGAGAGGTGAGAGCAGATTGTACACAAGATTTAATGTACAGTCTATGGTTACGACAACAAAAAGATCACTGTTTTGTGAAGGGGTAACTGTGAGAGGTTCAGAGAGAGGGAAGCAGCTCTGTTTTGTTAAATGCAGCATACATAGCAACACTGTGATAAACCAAAGGTAAAAAAATAGGTTTTGGGGTTTTGCTTAAGCACTATAAACCCACCGTTGGTGATATCCATGATAGTAGAATGATTATTAAGTGCATCACAGCTCGTTCAGCTTTCCTTGATGTTTTATGTTACACAAATACTGCAGCTCCTCTGAAGAAGAATATGTCTTAATGTTCTTAATGAGAAGAGCTTGTTCCTGCACTTGTGCTGTTTTGTTCTTCTTTGCACAGATCACCCATCCATCCATCATCTATATTGCTTATCTATCAGGGTCACGGGGAAAGTTGGAACCAATCCCAACTGACTTCAGGCAAGAGACAGGGTACACCCAGGCAAGTCCACAATCTATCACAAGGATAACATAGAGACGAACAGCCATTCACACTCACATTCACACCTATGAGCATAATACTGTATCCAGTTGACCTAATCACCATGTCTTTGGACTGTGGGAGGAAACCGGGGTGCCTGGAGGAACTGCACAGATCACCAAAATCCATATACAGAACTCATAGGCCTACCTATTCAATATCCCACTCTTTGTTGAGAAACCCAGAATGAACCTCCTCTGTGTGAGCAAGGGAAACACAAGTCAGAAAAAAGGGTCTAGAAATTATCCTCATGTCATTACGGCTGTCATGCATCAATATGAAGCCAACTGCAATTTTATTCCCATGCTATCTGACAACATGCCATAAGCCTCCCCCTCACAGGTTATGAGTTCACAGCATCTGTGTATCCTAGAGAGAGAAAAGACCTAGTTCTTTATCTTTTCCTCCAATCACCCATCCAGTTTCTGTCACACTTGGCAACTCCCGAGACTGATTGTGGGCCAATTTTTATAGCCAGACAAACAAACAGATGTGTTTACTTTGGATTTTGCTAAATAAATGATTGTGCTAAAGAAATAATTGCAAATCCGTCTTCTTCATCTACTTCTATAGCTACTATCAGTTTTATTCTTAACAGTCCCACTATATGATTCAGTTTTCTCCCATATTACCCCAACTGTAAAGGTGTACAGCACAGATATTTACACTTCTAATAATTTTCTAAGCATTAATTAACACTCTACCAACATTATCCACTGATTACAAATTCATACCAAATTTCAATATATCACATAATGAAATTGGGAAAGTGGTAATCAGTGGTTAAGGAATTTGGCTATTGTTCTGAAGGTTGTGAGTTCACAGCACCAAAAGCTGTCTCTGTTGTTTCCTTTAGTAAGACTTTCAACCCTCAACTGCTTGGTTGTATGTAGTGTAATTGGAACTGTATCCAGTAAATCAGTTAAAAAGTTAAAAAGTTTTATTTTACGTAAATAGACTTCCTGTTAAAACTATAGTGAATTTTATGCTACTCAACTGTACTTTTTTGTCCATTTAACACAGTCATAGAAGTTATATGTAATTGCACAATCTGGTGTCACCCAAATGAGGACCCTTTTGAGTGGTCGTTCCTCTCGAGCTTTCTTCCTCATGTTATCTCATGGAGTTTTTCCTTGAATTGTCATCACAGACTTGCTCATTAGGGATAAATGTTTATGGATAAATTTATAAATTCATAAGTTTATAATCCAGAAATTATATATTTCTGTGATGCCGCTCTGTGACAGTGTCCATTATTAAAAGCACTAGAGAAATAAAATTGAATTTAACTAAGTTGCTTTGAATAAAAGCTTCAGGAAAATGTACATGAAATTGAATTAATAATGTATTATCTGCTGGTTCAAACAAACCATGCCAATTTACTGTCCTTTAGTTCAACAAACCAATGGGACTTATTTTATAATCTGATATTGTGAGTGACTTTCCACAAAAATAGCAATAGATTACTTTTTGCAATATTTCATCAATGCTTAGATGTGCAACCTGAATGCAAAAACTATAATTTCCCTTTGTAGATATTCAGACAGAAAGAGTGCAGAAATGAAAGGAAAAAATCAAAGGAAAGAAAAAAATATCTAAAATTGTGGCTGTTTAACACCAGCTGTAATGCATGAGTTAAGTGAAAAGACATTTCTCATTCAGTCCATCAGTGCTCTCTCTCTCTGTCTCTGTTTCTATACAAATCCCAAACAATACAGTATTTCTCCAGTAAGACTCTTCCATCCACAAATGTCTGTCCAGTACAATGTGTTCTTACTGACTGAGAATGTTAAGTGGTAGGGAAGATATATATGGAAGTGTGCTAAACTGAAACTGATCCAATACCAGGTAACACATATTTCAATTATTATTATTTTTTTGGCACTTTAACAAATTCAGCAGTTGTCTTTCCTGGCCCTGAAACAAATTCTATCATAGTAAGTTATCCAGTGTATAAAGTATTATTTGCAGGTGCAAGTTGTTCTGAATTGTGTTTTTTTGGGAGTTGGATCACTGGAGTTGATCAATCAAAAAAAAAGTATCCACCACCACCAACAACAACAAGAACAACAACAATTTCACAATGACAAGCACAATTACTGAAAAACAATTCATTAAATAATTCCTCATACACAACTAAGGTTAAACAGGAACAGAACATAACTTATAAAATAAAATAAATAATGAAACTTTAAATAACGGTACAGTACGAAAGCAAATAAAAGCAAGGATACAGTAAGGGGACTCCAAAACAGGGTTCGAACCATGACTAATTTTGGAGCTTTGCATGTTTTGTATCACATTTATCATTTATCTTCATATTTATCTGCCTAGAAATTAGGTAGTTGCTAACTCTGGGACGAAGAATAGTTTTGAATTTAATTGTTTAATTATATATATATATATATATAGACAGAAAAAAAAATGCAAAAAAGAGTTAAAGAGATACAGAGAACACTGTGTGTGAGAGAGTGAGTGAGAGAGAGAGAGAGAGAGAGAGAGAGAGAGAGAGAGAGAGAGAGATAGACAGACC
>JAQQZR010000037.1:15980831-16001788 GCA_030068235.1 Notoglanidium macrostoma | reverse complement strand
TTGTAACTAAAACACACACACACACACACACACACACACACACACACACACACACACACACACACACAAATGCTTCTAAAGCTATTTGTCTTGTTTTGGAATAGAATCTGTAGGTTAAAGCTCTATGTGCTCTAGACCCATCCTTTATGCATATAAGTGTAAATAATAGAAAGTATTAGAGAGGGCTTTCAAACTTATTTGCATTGTTTGGAAGTTGTATATTCTCTGCTATGCATAACTAGCCTTAAAGGTCCACTATGTACGGTTTGGGGGATCTATTAGCAGAAATGGAATACTATATTCATAAGTATGATTTTGATGAGTATAATTTAAAAATAGTATAACGAACCTTTGTGTTTTAATATGTTGAATGAATGAGCCCTTTGTCTACATGGGGCATGGGTCCTCTTCCATGGAGCTACCATGTTGCGCCACTACAGTAGCCCAGAACAGACAAAACTCTAGAGAGTGCCTTCTGCTTTTTGTGTTTTTAAAAGTAGAAGCATGAATATGGAAGGAAGGTGAAAAGAGGAATGGAAGACAAGGAACAAGAAAGATGAGGAATCAGTGTTTGCAGGTGCTGCTAACAAGTTCGAGAACACAAATTTTGAAGAATTGAGGATTGTACTTAGTATTAAGCATTGAAAAAGCAAGGGACCATGAATATAAGTAATTAGAAGTATGCTACGGGCACCTGAAGCCACCATACTTTCTAATACACGCTTGGAAAGAGAAGGGTAAGAGAGGGGCATACAGTTGGTTGAATCCTACATAGTGGACCTTCAAGCACACAGGCATAATACATGCAATAAGTGTCAAAGATAAAGCAGTCTGAATGAAAAACAACTGGTTTCAATCATGTTTTCACTGATATCTGCTTGAATCACAATTTTAAAAGCTGCAAATCCCATATCTGTAATATATTTATACTCTTTGGCATGACAATTATGCATATAGAATGCTATTAAGCTTTCTTTTGAGCTTTCTTGTGTTTGTTCTTTTACCAATACAGAAAATGCCAAAAACAATACATGTGGGTTTGTACCAAAATTTATTGCAACTGAACTAAAATCCAAATAAAATTTGAAAGCAAATATATCAGCATAAAGTAAATCAATCATGTTCTGAGTTATAGACTGAATCCGGATTTTAAAAGGGGTCTTCTAAATTTTATATTTCACAAAAATGAAGTGCTCTTTTAAAAAGTTAACAAAATGTAAAATTTGTGTAAATATAGGAGCCTGGAAACTGCACCATTGACAGTGTATTTACAGATCCTCAGGAGGGTTTGAGCTGAGGTATGCAAGAATTGCATCCCTCAATGTGTTTAAAAGCACTTTCTGTGGACAATGGAAGGTCCAGCCTCTTCATACTCATCCTTACTGATCCACATCTGTTGGAATGTGGACAGAGAAGCCAAGATGGAGCCTCCAATCCAGACTGAGTATTTACGTTCAGGGGGAGCAATCATCTACATGAGAGAGAGAGAGAGAGAGAGAGAGAGAGAGAGAAAGAAACAATTGGAGCATTGTGGTGAAAACAAAACATTTACTTTGTGAATAAAAGCAGCTATTATACAAAATCTCAGTGTTATAATGATGCGTTCCAGTTTTGAGTGATATAGTTCTTTAGACTAATGTAACGAACAACAGGGCATGTAAAAAGAAAGCACATTAAATTTACCTGTTTCTGTGGATTACACAAACTGATTAAAAGTGCAATAAATATTGTTTGGGATTTGGAGTAAAACTGAAGATCTGGTGTAAATTTGTGACAGCAAGAAGGAAGTGGAAGAAGATTATGTAAAGTTAGTTTTTTGGGTGTTGCTTCTCCTTCTGTGCTTGTGCCTTAGGTTGTAGCACCAATCTGCAAAGTATGAGTTTGGAAAACTGGTAATTGATTATATCTGAACTCTATTTTGTAGCAGTCAGCCTATACAGCTAGCATTCGCCTGAGAGAGAACAGCACCTTCTAAGGGAATTGACATTGACCAAATGTAAACGCAGCATTACAATTATCATTCATGTCTATGAATGCAATACCATAATTCTATGCATTTAGGAAACTTAATGGGAAATGTAGCCCACACAACCTAAGATCTGTATGTTTTCATTTAAAATCATATTTTCAGTTTTCCAGGGTGGCTACCTGCTGTGTAAACAGAATGTTTTAATGTTTTAATAGCACTACTTTCATAAAAAAATTACTACTACCATAAAATGCATGATAAATAAATAAGGTTAAATAAATAACAGAGTATGTTCAATTTAATTGGATGACAGCTCATGGAAATTGCATTTGTTGATTGGCACTACCATTCCATCAATGTAGGTGAACAATTTGGCAAAAATCATTTCACATAATTTGAAGAAAATGTCCTGAAGTACATAACACAATTAATGCTTAAAAAACAAGTAATGTTCCAGGAAAACTATACTGCCAAATTACAAAAACAAACAAAAAACTGTCAAAAATAAATGACTAAAAATGAAAAAGAAAACAATTTGCAATAGTTATAGTTACAACAATAGATTCTAACTAGCCAGTCATGATTGCCCAGTCCTGCGATAATGAATTCATAGATTTGAGCACAAAATGTGGAATGGTGGTAGTTTTTTCCTGATTCTCCCCCTTGTTTTTCAGTCAGGGCCAATTCCCACCCAGCAGACAGCTCTCCCCTTTTACCCAACAGCTACCAGCTTCACGGGTTTCCTCCAAAGGGGTGGCATAACACTGTTGGAGGAAAGCACTGTCTACCCACTTCTGTATGTATGGGCTCACATGATTGCTGTAATTGGCAGAGGGATTAACAGGGTAGCATGCCTACCCTCCCTAAGGGGAGGAGGCCAGTTTTGCTCTCTTGAGCTCGCAGCCACAGCTGGCTGTGTCATCATCAGGATTCAAACTATTGAAATCCAGATAATAGGGAAACACTTTTCTGTTTTGCCACTTGGGAGCCATGGAAATGTGGTACTTGCTGTAGAAAAGTGGACGTTACCTTGATCTTCATGGTGCTGGGAGCCAAAGCCGTGATCTCTTTCTGCATCCTGTCTCCAATACCCGGGTACATGGTGGTGCCTCCAGACAGCACATTATTGGCATAAAGGTCTTTACGGATGTCAATGTCACACTTCATTATGCCATTGTATGTGGTTTCATGGATACCAGCCGACTCCATACCTGGAGAAAAAAGTGGCTTCTAATTTGAACTCATTCAACACGACTCCTTGCAGGACTGTTATAATTTTATTTATTTTATTATTATGTAACTGGTTTGTGGCTGAGCCAATAGGAGAAAGACATAAAAATCGATCTGACCAATAAAAGAAGGCTGGAAGAGAGTCTCTGGGCAGCGGAAACGCTCGTTGCCGATGGTGATGACCTGACCGTCTGGGAGCTCATAGGATTTTTCCAGAGACGAAGAAGAAGCAGCAGTTGCCATCTCATTCTCAAAGTCCAGAGCAACATAGCACAGCTTTTCCTTAATGTCCCTAACTATCTCACGCTCAGCTGAGGAAGAAAAAATATAGGCAAAGGAACAAACACTCCTTAAATAGTGTTGTTATAGAAGGGTTATAATCTTAAAAGCCCATTCAGTGTACAAGTTTACAGTAAGACATAAAAAATAAGACTTCCATTACTGTATACAGATATGTATGTGACAACAATGTGCCTTCATGACTCTGCAGCACACACACATGCAATGTTAGAATACTTCCATGACAATGACAGTATATCAGTATGATCATATAATCTTGTAAGGAAGTCACAGCTATTCCATTAACATTACTGGTATTGATTATCACCCTCCAATAAATATGATTTTCAGGTGTGACGTGGCATGCTTGAAACCTGGCCATGAATGAGTGGATTTAATCTGAATCACTGAATGGTCCCTGGTCCTTTTAAAACATTAGCTTTAAACTATTCTAGCATTTTCTGTCATTGACTGAACCCTCACAATGCTGCAATGTTTTGGGATATTTAACCATCTATACCATACTCTATTTTTTCCTTATTTTTCCTATTTATTTATACCTAGGTTTAATAGTCAGTAAAAATACCCCATTAGTCAAAAAGTCTTGTTTGAAAGCTGAAAAACTTTTTTATTGTCAAGATGTGAAGCTCTGAGTGGATCTGCAAGTGTTTTTTTAAATTATTCAATCACATATATCTGTTGAAACTAAGTCTCAACACCAAATAAAAATAAGAAGTATAAAAGACCTGATCACCATCACAACCATTTTAAGGGTTAATGTCATCTAAACATGAAAGCACTCAGTGAATGTGAGGTACTGCTGTACATACATCTATTAGCACTTTACATTCTGCCAGCATTTATATATTCATTCCAGATCTCTGAAAACACACACACACCACCTGTTGGTGAACGTGTGGCAGGATTAAAATACTTTAAGGCACATGACAAGGACAATGACCTCTATTTCAGAACGTTGCACACAGCCAACCACACACACACATGCATGCACATATGCACGCACGCTTGCAAACGCGCACACACACACACACACACACACACACACACACACACACACACACACCAACCAACTGTTTATCTGACAACAGTTGGTAGGAAATCATGATCACCTGTAGTGACAAAGCTGTATCCTCTCTCAGTGAGAATCTTCATCAAATAATCAGTCAGATCTCGACCGGCCAAATCCAGCCTCATGATGGCATGAGGAAGAGCGTAACCCTCATACACAGGCACATTATGGGTCACGCCATCACCGGCATCCAGCACGATACCTACATATACGCACACAAATACAGACAAATATACCCACTATGTAACAAAGTTGTTTTTTTTTTTTTAAGAAAAGAAACTAACATATTAAACATTTAATACATGGTGCTATCCATGGGTCAACAAAGGATCCTCAGATTGGTGTACTGTTTAGAATAAGATAGCATAGTTTTCCACCATTAGCTAAGCTGAGAATAAGCCTAAACATAGCATTCTGCTAACATTGTTTACCTAACGACTTAGCTAAGGTTAATGTTATTTCTCTAGCATTACTTACTGTATTTGTAGCTATCAAAGCTCTTTAACATGCTAACGACTATATTGTGTAATTAAAAACAGTCATCTGTGATAAACCACAGGATTGGTTTAGAAAAGAAAGACTGATGGCGATGTCATACAATAAGGTGTGCAGTGTGCACATGTAACTTAATCTGTGCCTTTGTTAGTCCAGGCATGCCTGTAATTTGACAAAATCAGGACATGCATGTGGGTATTGTGCTGTTCTGTTTCCTCACTACGCACACGCACACCCACACCCACACACACAATCAAATGAATGCAATAAGTGACCGCATATCTCAGTAAACTGTAGTGTAACAATAAAAGTGTAGTCTGAACTAAAAAGGATCCATATGTATGTGCATGAGTGAGCAAGTGTGTTTTCTCACCTGTGGTACGGCCAGATGCATATAGTGACAGCACAGCCTGAATGGCCACATACATGGCAGGGACATTGAAGGTCTCAAACATGATCTACACATTTATGAGAAAACCGTGGGCATTACAACACTGATCACATTTAACATAATGTTTGTCTGCAGTATGTTCGTTTGCCAATGTGTAGCAGCACGGAGATGTTAAACCCATGTTGAGCTAGCTCAAGTCTCTAATTCTATCTGACTTTGAGGATATTTTTATCAGGAGCAGCATTTCAAATCAGAAACCATACCTTCACCTTTAAAATGATTTGCTAATCATTTGCTAAGGCAAATCACAGGATTAATGTGCTATTTATAATGCTGTAGTCATGGCTTATTCCCAGGGGCAAATATGGCAGGCATTCAACATAATGTATTTCTAATAATAATCAGATTCCAACATTTTGTTTTTTAACAAAGCAAAACGTACACTAATTGACATGTATTCAGTATTTTTCGAAGGAGTTTCCAGTGTCAGTACTTTGCAACAGACAAGTTTTCTTCCACGGGCAAGTCTTCTGCGATATTGTATTTTGTTATTTCCTGGTAACAAACTGCATTCCTTTTGTTTTATTAACTACTAAAGAATGGGAGGGAATGACTGTTTATAGCTGCTATGATTAGTACGTGTTAACAGGATCCTGTTTCTCAGAAGTTCCACAATAAGAAATGTTGCTATAAATGGCTAAAAAAGTATGGCATGTTGTTCTTTAATATTCATTTAAAATTTTTTAGCATGGGCAAATTGTTGGAAATGCTGCTGTAGGACAGTGTTGTAAATCACACCACACCACCTCTTTCTATAGGTAAATACAAAGACAGATAGATAGACAGACAGACAGACAGATAGATGACACTCACCTGTGTCATCTTCTCTCTGTTGGCTTTGGGGTTCAGAGGAGCTTCAGTGAGTAGGACTGGATGCTCCTCAGGAGCCACTCGCAGCTCATTGTAGAAGGTGTGATGCCAAATCTGGGAAAGGAAAAACAATCCAACCCACATGTATAAATGTGATGTATGATTAGACTGTTGCCAAAGTGTAAGTTTCCAAATACCAAAACACTTTTTTTTATTTAAAAGTGGAAATAAACAGAAAGTTTTAGAATTTTGAAAATTCTAAAAACAAAAAAAAAAAGCTAATGTGAAACATCATGACTATTCGGTATCTTATATGTCGCACAATTTCTAGGTTGTGTTATTGACCATGTTAAATCCTTTGTATAAAACGTCAGATTTTCCATGAGTCTTTTCCTTTCCATTGAAACACATGTTCAGACGAAAAGCCAATGGATTTGATCTAACATGGATCAAGGTTTACACAAACTTGTGGAGTCCATGCCAGCTCAAGTGCACACTGCCATTAAAGCAAAAAGGTGAAATACCTAAAATTGAGAAATTCTGAAATTCATGTAAACATTTCTAAAATTAAACTTTTCACTCAAATTACTGCTGATTATGTCATTTGTAATGAAAAACTTTGTTAAATTCAAAAAGAATGTCAAACAGAAGCATTTTCACTAGTGCTCTCAGACTTCTGGACCCCACTGTATATCCTTGTATTTTTAGAAAAAGGGGACTTACATGGTCATGTCCCGAACGGCGAACTCAGTCGGAGGAAAAGTATATTTAGTAGCCAGGTCAAGGTAGATCATGAGCTACAATGGACATTGGGCAATGTGCCTTTTTATGGGATAATTTACATCAGGACAGACTGTAAAATAGATATTCTCAGAACTATCTAACTGTCATACAAGCAAAGCTACTGAAAGTAATCGGACCCTAGCCAAGCCTCACACTGGATGGAAATGTGAGTGCAAGAAAGCTGAGCAATAAAATTTAAAATGTCTGGAAACACTATATTTGTCCTGAATAAGTGAATAAGTAAAGGGTGAATAAGTGTGTTGCAAAGCAATCATGCAAACTTTACATTTCATCCCACAGTATTCAAGCAGATAAAAAAAATGCCATGGCCATCCACGGTGTTACCTTCTCCATGTCATCCCAGTTGGTAATGATGCCGTGCTCAACGGGGTATTTGAGGGTCAGAATGCCTCTTTTGCTTTGAGCTTCATCACCTACATAGCTGTCCTTCTGACCCATACCCACCATCACACCCTGAAACACACATCATCCAACAATCTGTTATCAATCACTGAGAGAAATTAAAAAAAGTGTAACAAGTACATTCCTAACAATCATGCTTAATTAGAAAGTCCCTAATACAACATTACTATAGATACAAACTGTAAAACTGAATAACCTGATGACGAGGCCTGCCAACGATGGAGGGGAAGACAGCTCTGGGAGCATCATCACCAGCAAATCCAGCTTTAACCAATCCAGAGCCATTATCACACACAAGTGCAGTGGTTTCTTCCTCATCACACATCTTCACTCACACAACTGAGGACTTATACACATGAAAGTAAGAAAGTAAGTAAGAAAGAGGAAAATTTAAAATACAAATGATGGAATTAAATTAAAGTATGTGAATATCAAATCTAATTGATTCCTTAACAAATATGTACTTTTGAATGTACCATTTTTTTATATTTCGGTTTTGGGATTTGAATCACCATGTAATTTTTGTGGAAGAGCTAACATGAAGTTGAAAATGAATAGGTTTTATTAAGAGACAAAGTAACAAAATTATAAGCCAACAAAAAGTTGATAGTTATACATGAATAATTAAAAAGTGACAGTAGATGAATAACGGACTCACTCAGTAGAGGAGAAGAAGAGGCTCTTTTGCTCCCTTTAGAGAGTGGACGATGTGTTCACCTGCTCTCAGTATTTATACACACACCTTCATAAATCCACAACCTTTTTTGGACACAAAATCTCTCTCTCTCTCTCTCTCTCTCTCTCTCACACACACACACACACACACACACACACAAACACACTGTCATTCTCTCTCTGTGGACAGACATGCTTTTGCCCTCAATGGAATGGCCAAGTGCAGGTTCTTCCGCACAGAGACAATGTCAGACCCTTAGTTAATATTAGATGGTCATTTGTTACACAGGCGACAGCGGTTAGATGTTTGAGAGGAAAAGGGGATCACACTCACTGTGGTAGGCCTAGCACACATGTGTGTGTTCATAAAAGGTTTCTGAGTTCAGATTAGCTTTGAGGAAGATTTCTCTCCATGCAAAAGTTCTTTTATAGTGATATGTAACATGCTATCTGTAGTATCATGAAACATTTATATGCCAGATATGCAAAATAAATAAAAAAGACAGTTGATAAATGATAACAGATTGTAAATATGTATTTTTATATTGGAGTTGTCCTTGGTCCAAAAAGGTTGATAAGGAAGGCTATGGTTGACGGTTTGGAAAGTCTATGATGGACAATGAGAAAGGCTATGGTGGATGGTGGGTTAGGCTATAATGGACAGTAAGGAATGTTATGGTGAACCATGAGGAAGGCTATTGTGGATGGTGAGGAAGGCTATGGTGGATGGTGAGGAAGGCTATGGTAGACACATGAGAAAGGGAATGGTGGACGTTGAGGA
The DNA here is from genome assembly GCA_030068235.1 of Notoglanidium macrostoma. Lineage (NCBI taxonomy): Eukaryota > Metazoa > Chordata > Actinopteri > Siluriformes > Auchenoglanididae > Notoglanidium > Notoglanidium macrostoma. The sequence goes on along the minus strand of JAQQZR010000037.1, from coordinate 15,992,802 downwards.
AGGCTACTATGGATGGCAAGGAAGGCTGTGGTGGAAGGCATGTAAGGTTATGTTGGACAGCATGAAGGCTATGCTAGATGGTGAGGAAGACTATAGTGGACAGTAATGGTGGACCATGAGGACGGCTATGGTGGATGACGAGGAAGACTTTAATGGACCTACAAGAAGTGTATATATTAAGATCATGTTAATCTTAACAGATAGATGACACTAATAGCCTGGAGTAGACCAAGCATCACTGTTAGCATAGCTAACCATGGTCCAGATAAAGAATCGAATTATACAGGCATGAACTATTTTCACTGCACAAGTTATAGAAACATTTGGCACAAGAAAACAGGAGTTGTGATTTTCCAATTTGCCACTAGTCCAATACCAAATGTTTCAACTGTATGATATTTATTCCAGCTGATTTCATATCTGCATATGACTTGCACAAACAGGACCCAATAGTAATTGGGGATGGGGCTAACAGCACAGTTTGTTGCAGATTGGTTATGCATACTGTGCCACAGATACACAAACAAAACTGGTCTTTTAAAAATATTTTTTTTAATGAAATGTGATGATGAAGATATGCAGCTTTGACCAGATTTCACCTGGTATAACCTGGTTAACCAAACGGTTGATTGAACAGATCAGAACAATCTCTATCAAGCTAAATATTTGTTTGTAGGACCCAACAATGGAGTTTTGCTAAAGATTGTATAAATATTGATAAAATATAAAACAATAAAATGTGACTGAGATATATTATACTTTCATAACTTTAGAAACACTATTTTGTGGTACTTGCCATTAAAATCATATTTTTACATTATTTGTACAATGTTTTCATTAAATATATATAATTAATCTAATCTTTCTTATAAAACAACAGACACGACATGACCTCAGAAGGCATCTTGCACCAATATTTTAGCAGCAGATTCTTTAAATCCTGTAAGTTGTGAGGTGGGGCCTGCATGGATTGAACTTTGGAATTTGGGGGCCAAGTCAACACCATGAACTTTTTGTCATATTCCTCAAACCATTCCTGAACTATTTTTGCAGTGTGGGATGGCTCTTATCCTGCTGAAAGAGGCCACTGCCATTAAGTAATACCACTGTCATGATGGGGTGTAGTTGGTCTACAACAGTGTTTAGGTAGGTGGTACATATCAAAGTTAAATCCACATGAATGCCAGGACCCAACGTTTCACAGCAGATCATTGCCCAGAGCATCACACTGCCCCTGCCATAGTGCATCCTGGTGCCATCTTTTCCTCAAGTAAGCGATGCACAAACACCCAGCCATCCACACGATGTAAAAAGAAATGTGATTCATGTGGTGATTGCTCCATGGTCCAGTTCTGATGCTCATGTAGCCATTGTATTCGCTTTTAGTGGTAGACAGGGGTCAGCTTGGGCACTCTGACCAGTCTGTGGCTACGCAGTCCCATACGCAGCAAGTGTGTTCTTATACTTTTCTATTATAGCCATCATTAATGTGTTGGTTTTTTTTAGCAATTGGTGCTACAGTAGCTCTTCTATGGGATTGGACCAGATGGGCTAGCTGTCTCTCCCTGTGCCAATCAATGATCGCTGGTTCACCGGTTTTCCGTCCTTGGACCACTTTAGGTAGGTACTGCATAATGGGGACACCCCCCACAAAACCTGTCATTTTGGAGATGCTCTGACCCAGTCTTCTAGTCATCACAATTTAGCCCTTGTGAAAATCACTCATCAGATCCTTACGCTTGCCCATTTTTGGTAACTTTAAGAACTGACTGTTCACTTGCTGCCTAATATATCCCACCCATTGACAGGTGCCATTGTAATATGATGGGGTTTTAGTGTTATGGCTGATCGGTGTATACAGGGGCATAGGACATGGGCGGGGCATGTTGGCAGATAGATATTCTAACCCTAACCCAAAGCCTAAAACAAACCCTAACATGAAGTCTAATACGGCTGGTGTAATGTGCAAGAAGGCGCGCCATGAAGTGGGTGTGTCACATAGTAGGTGTGTGGTGTAAATACCAGAGCCATATCCGGGGCCAAACATTTCTAGTGTTGGACACTTTATCGATAGATTTGGTGATTTTTTTTAAGACCTTGATGGCGACTCATGGTCACTACTTTTTTTTTGCCTGTGCTCTTGATAGGAAGTTTAGCATCCTGTAAATGTGTAAAAGTTTCATTCAGGACCATTAACAAAGATGACTTCTTTCTATATAAAATAAATAATTTAAGAATTAAACAATAATTGATTGTTTTCTATTCTGACAAAATTATATTCTATTATATTCTAACTGAACATTGTCCTTCCTCGTGTACCAATATTTGCAATTTGATGTGCCATTGATCATCATGAATGTGTCACCTAGTGACTTTTTGAGCTTGCTTTAGCTACTTTTCTACTTTTCACATCCCTATATTAAGTTATCTATAGACCAGATGAAAATATTTTAATAACTGTAATGAATCTTTCTCTTTTTTTTTTTTTTTTTTTTAAACTCAAGACCTAAGGCCTAAAAAATGAGTGTGTTCATAATTTATGGTAAAATGTTGAAGTGTAGAGCAACACAACAAAGTAATAGATTCAGTGAACAGAAATAAAAGTGAAGGCTGGAAGAATAAAGCTGTCATTCAGGCCCAACACACACAAACTATAAATAAATAAGACTCTGTGGTGTTAAAATGGAGGAGAATGGCCTTGTCTCTCCTGCCCTGTGCTGTCAATCATAAATACCAAAAGCACTAGAATTTTCCAGATGTTTCTAAATGCACAACCATTAAAGGCAAAGTAGACCAAGTGTCCTTCATATAGGGTATAAAGGAAGAACATCATAATGTTAAGAGATAGAAAGATAAAGTAGGCACATTGTGATCATGTTCAAATTGCTGTATTGGATTAAGCTCAATTTCAAATTCACTCAATACTCGATTTTTTTCCCCACAATGAAGCTTTATATACATTGCTGGGTTTCTCTAATGAACAAACATTTTCAAAAATGAATATTTTGTATATTCAATATAAATATGATTTATAAAGTATTATAAATATTCACAATTATACCCCAGAGCTGGTGAATTCTCAAATCTGGTCAGAATGTGTTTAATTTTCTGTAATAGTATGGTGATGATAATAGTGCTGGCTATAATTCAAATAATTAATATATAATTCAGATGAATATATTATTGCACTAGTTATGTTATTTCTTTAAAAAACAATTCTCAGGGACTATTATGGCTGCCACGCTATCCAGTATAATTTAAAATAAATAATGAATCAATTAAAAATGCTAATCAAAATATATAAAGTCTTCAGTCATCAGGACACTGTTGGTATGTTGTTCATGGGATCATATGCACAACCCTTCTCCAAAGATGATGAACCAAATTCTTGCCAAAGTGTTCCCTTTTTGTATCATCTGACCAGAGTGTATTGTTCCAAAATTTCTTTTTGATTTATCTAAATACTTTTAGTTACACAGGCTTTAGTTGTTATGGCTTTGCAGCATTTTCCATTCAAGTATTATTTAATAATGTCATTCCTGAGAACTTAACAATCCCCTTTAAGTTCACCATGATTGCTTCTTGTTGAAATCTTTCCAACTAATGGCAACATATTTTATATTTTATATTCATACTGGGCGCAATTTGCATGAGAATGTGTTTATAATATTATAAACTTGATTTGTTTTTATGTAACCTCCACATGAATATAGTTAGGTCCATAATCATATTGCTGTTGGAAGTAAATATGAGCTTAAATGCTGACTTTTAGCTTTAGTGTGTGGGTGTATCTGGTAATCTGGGGAACAATATAGGAAATACCACACTTTCTATGTTAAGACTTACCCATGGCTTACATCTTGTGGGAAACCCTCTGCATTTACTCTGGTGATGAATTCTTGATTGATGACATTGACACAGATATCCATTAGTCCATCATGGGATGTGTTTTTCATCTGGCCTACTGTTGTGAAGGGGTTATTCTTCACCAGAGAAAGATTTCTTTTGTTATCCAGTACATAAGTCTTCTAGATCTTTTGGTGTTCCTGATATTCTTCTTGGGTGAGGGGTAGTAATCACAGTTCAGCTTTGTTTCCTTGACTCTACTCACATACTTACATTTACATTTATGGCATTTGGCAGATACCCTTATCCAGAGAGACTTACATAAGTGCTTTGAAGTTCCTATCAGTAAATACATCCTGATACTGGTTCACTAGGACCAGGTCTAAGAATACCATCAGTGTAAAAACTCGGGAGACAATATTGTAAGAAACCATGGAGTACTGTAATGTATGGTTTTATAAAGAAATGAACTGGTAAGTTTTCCTGACCATCTTGGAGTACCTACCACAATTCTTCTGATGACTTGCACTTGATCAGTTTTTTGCAGCAAAACTCAGCAGCCTTCAGCAGTTTTTTTCTGTCTGAAAAGTGGTCTCTCATGTAATATGTTGCTTTTTTAGTGACATACAAACATTTTACAAATACAAATTATTTTTTGGAAAAGTAATGTTTGGAAATGGCCTGTTTCCTATCTCATGAAAACTTAAGGAGGTAAAAGGTCTGGAAACGACTTAAATTTGCATTTGGCAGCTGTTCATGGGATCTCTCTATATGCAGTCCTAAGAGGTGTCAATACAAGTGAAGGCAGCCATCATGAGATTGAAAAAAAAAACAAAAAACAAACAAAAAAAAACAAGACCTATCAAAAAGATATCACAATTTTTAGGAGTAGCCAAATCGATAATCTGGTACATTCTTAAAAAGAAGGAATGCACAGGTGAGCTCAGCAACACCAAAAGGCCTGGAAGACCACAAACGACAACTAAAGTGGATGACTGAAGAATTCTTTTCTTGGTGGCAAAAAAAACCCTTTACAATATCTAGCCAAGCCAAGAACACTCTGGACAGATGAAACCAAGATTAACTAGAATCGTAATGAAGCGAAGAGGAGAGAAAGGAAGTTTCACACTTCAGCAGTCATTGACAGCAATGGATTTGCATCCAAGTACTAAAAATGATGCTTATATTTATAATGATGTTAGTTTGTCCAATTACTTTTGAGCCAGTGAAAATGGAGGGGCTGTGGAAAAATGGCTGTAATTCGAAAACGGTTAGGCGTGTAGGAGGAAGGAGCGTAGCAATGGGGTGGTGTGGGAGAGCTTGGGAAGTTTGAAAATAAATCATGCAGCTGCATTCTGGATCAGTTGCAGAGGTCGAATGGAGCTCAGAGGCAGATCTGCCAGGAGAGTGTTACAGTAGTCCAGTCACAAAATTGACAAGGGACTTGTCGAGAGTACCAGAGTGGGCAGTGTGGGAAGAAATGGATGAATTCTTTTGATGTTACATATCACATATGGTCACATATTGTGTGAAACATTCTCTCATATTGCCTGAAACATTAGTAATTTAAGTGGAAAAAGGCAGGTGATTGTCCATGATTACCCCAAAGTGGCATATATGATTATGCTTTAGGACTGTCAGGTGGTACTTTACTAGGAATTTCCATTGTGTAACAACTATGGTGATCATGAATGACCATAGAAGCTTCCAAACATAAGAATCTAGCAGATCACCATGGAAATAGATTTCAAAGTCAATTGTTTTTGCGCAGACTTTTATGATTTTTAAAAGAATTTTTGCATTACTCCTTTAGACTTATGGGCTACAATTTGGATAAGGAAATCAGCATATAGAGCCTTTACTTCTGTTCAGCTCTCTTACAGAGACATCACTCCAGTCATTTTGAGCTGAGAGAAACATGGGCAAATTACAGCACTTATTTTCAAGAAGATTCGTGTTTGAAAATGTAAAACAAAAAATCGAACAAAAAAAAAATTAAATAAATAAAAAATTTTTTCTCCCTCATTTTCTCCTATTCCCACCTGTGCACATGTACACCCACCATCAGGCCCTGAGCATGAGGGTGCTTTCGAGGCATTATTTCACTTCAGAAATGAATCAGAATCACTCAATTGAAGTGAATTTAGATGTGTAGTTAACAAAACAATGGTAAACAGGAGTAATTATAACGCTTGAAGCCTCTGTACTTGTGACTTTAGTGAACCCTAAAGTCACTTCCCAGAAGGATTTTATGCTCAAGACGGAGCCTTTCTTCGGTGGATAATCACACCTGAATACTGTAGACTTGTACCTAAGAACTGTTACTATAATCATAGAAACTGCAATCCCACTTTTCAGTATCACCCAAAAGAGGATGGGTTCTCTTTCAAGTCTGGTTCCTCTCAAGGTTGCTTCCTCATGTCATTTCAAGGAGTTTGGCCTTGATATTGTCACCTCTGGCTTGTACATTAAGGATCTAAACAAAAATCTACATCTGCTTTGTGCAAATATATGTTGTTACGACATTATACAAATAATATTGAACTGAATAATTGTTTCAATCTAAGGTTTTCTAATAGCTTTATTTAAAATTAACTTCATTTTTTTTTTTTTTTTTTAAATCACTCCACCATATTGCACACATTTCAGCCCACCAACTGAGAACAGACACTCTCTCCCTAGGAGTCTAATGATTCTCCTCAAAAATAGACCCTATATAGAAAATAGGACAATTTGAATACACTCAGTAGATTTCATTTTAAATAGAGATCCATGTTCCTCTAAAGCATACCATATTTACAGATCACTTTAGTGTAGAACAGCATTATACAGTAAATCAGCCTGTAAACAAATCAGTGTTAAATATAGTACATCTTCTGTAGAATATATACACACATACACAGTAGCATAACATACAGCATCGTTTCCCAGCTCTGCATTACAGTTGTTCCTGCTCGAACTCACCTCAGCCCCTCAGAACACACCCACATCACACATGCCACTACCCATTTATCTTCATTAATATTTAATGAGTTGTCTAATTTAGGTACATCACTGTGGTTAGCTCCCAATGCTGGACTGTTTTCTTGGTTACTTATTAGATTTACTAAAACACCAACTTTTTTTTTTTATATGATTTTGTTCCAAAAGTTAACACAGAATGTAATCTAACAGGACTTCTTCCTGGTGCTTATTTCATTCTTGCACTTTTCAGAAACTGTATGCATTACCCACAATACACTGTGGCAGTTTTAACACTTAGAAAAATGGTTATGAGCAGTGAGCAGGTTTTCATATTTGAATGCGTGTAATGAAATCAAGTGTAACGCCAGCTATGTTATCTCTGACAAAGATATTATTTCATTAGAGCAAGGAAATTTTGAGCACGGAAACACTCGAGACATACCCTCGTTGTGTTTCCTGTGAAAATGCACCTCTATTTAACCTAACACCTTTTTATAAGAATGAGAAACGTGTTAAAATGTTCGGTAGCACAAGCGCACTAAAAGAATCTCTAACGCACCAGATTAAACCCGTCTAACTTTCAGGAAACGCCTTGGATCAGAAATGGTGCTTGGGTGATGCTCGGCTATGAAGCTGAATTAGGTGTGCTGGAGCAGAAAAACACATTGCTTCAACATTCTAATGCACAAAACGCTGCAGGAACTGTGGGTTAATGAACTGCAGAGCTGAATCAGGCATGTTTGAGCAGGAAACACAATACCATCTGCAGACACCGTCATTAATGCTTCTTGTACCATGCACTCACCATCTTTAGTCTCACAGCAGAATTAAGTACACAAACACACACTGTCCAAGCCTCCAAGTTCTCGCAGCAGTCATAACCTATACACACACCTTCTCTCATGTGTGTGGAGTTAAAGGGTGAGAAGGTGCGTGACGCAAAAAACTGTATTTCAGTGCAATTTGACAGAAACGCAAGAACTCTCTATCTCTCCTTCACACACACACGTAGTCTAGTAAGTACACACCTTTAAATCCCAGACTTCTCCGGCACATTACGACTCACTTCCGTATAGAACAAAACCTATCCAAATTCTCTCTCACTCATATGCAAGCGCACGATGCATGTGCTGATTATCTGTTATACAATATATTGCAATATTCAACATGCACAATATCACACCTCTTGTGATAAGTCCTGGAGGAGGATGCCTGGCAGCACTTTGTGCAGCAAAGTAAACTCTGTCCTGTTTAAAAAGTTCTCTTAGTTCGGATTAACTGAACGTGTTATTGATGGTAACGGTAAAGCTTGCAGACATGAATCCAATTCAGGAGGACGGTAGGAGGTTTTTCATGGTGTAATGTGAAATGTCATTTTGAAACACCTAACCTAACCTGGACACATACAGAGTCCTGTCTCAGGAGATGTGGCTGATGGCCCTGCTACACTGTCTGGAATCTTTGATTAAACGTTTAGTGCGAGAACCTCATCAGCAGTGAAAACGACAGAGGCACGCCGAGTGGACACAGTGGCATCTGACAGGCGAGCTCGGGCTTTTTGCTGATGTAGTGTGCGTTACTGAAACGGTTTAAAACAGTCATCAGTTACCAAAATGCCCCTTAGCTGAACCTCATTACTGAAGAATCCCTTATTCTTCATGGACACAGATCTATAGTTTAGCTCTGTAAGAAATATTTATAGGAAACGGAAAGCTGAGCATGTTGTCGTCATCTGTTAATGAAGAAGGGCCCTGATACACCAAGCTAATGTTAAGCTGACGCTGTTAAGATGGCCGATGTCCAGCAAAAACACCCGTTAGCGGGAGTAGTGTGTAATAAACAAAATAAACACGCTAGGAAGACCAAGTATTATGGAACGACAAAGCCTAGTGTAGTATATGATAGGTGGGAATGACACCTTACTTATTATGCAGCTGTATCAGTACTTAATCCATAGCGGTACTATTCTTACATACTGTTTGATGTTACATGTGGCTTGGGACAAACAAGCTAGTTCGCTTTGCCTTTTTTTTGTTTAAAAAAATAATAAAAAAAATCCCAACTAGCTAGAGCAGAAGTCAAGCAATGATCTTTTGATATTTTGATTCAAGCGATGAGAGGATCCTTTGCTTGATTTTGGTTTGATATCAATGTTAATATTCCCTCTGTAATCACAGATAATAGGAACTCAACTGCTTTAGACTTCTACCAGAGAAGAGTGATGGAGAATATGTAATCTGTAATCAGTGTTTGATAACCGATTAACTAACTAACAGTTCTTGGTTGAGGGCTCAGTCTTTTGCAACACAACTGCCATACTCATTGCTTTAGAAAGTTTGACTCTATGTTTCTCATTTGTGCAAGCAACCTGTCCTTGGTTTGAAATGTCTATAAAGCTCCAGTGAAGCACATGAAGATGAGGATATGGAGTGTGAGTAGGTAGATCAGGAAGAAGTAGCGGGACTTTGCTCTGGATGTCAGCATCTTGGAGCAGTAAAGACTGCGGCCCCGCAACCAGCGGCGGCACGAGTGGACGCCACTCTTCATCTGGAAATAAAGACAAGAGCAAAGAATAAACATTTTCAGCAAGGATGTGTGAGAAATGAAGTGTGTTATTACAGGAAAATAATTATTAAAAAAAATAAAATAAAAATAAAACACTTTTTTATCGAGTTACTTTTAATGTTGCAGAATTTACATGAAACAAATTAGTGTATTCGTGTATATGAACCTCCTCACAGGAAACTTCAAATCAACAATTACACCCAGTAATTTGAATTACTGCTGGAAGTAATGTCAGACCTGCTATTATAGAAAATTAATCAACACCTACTGACCATTTAGAATCAAGAATTCACCCACCCTGTGGCACAAAAAGGCAATAATGACAACACTGAAGAAGTATTTGAAGTTTTAGTCCAAACATCACAGTCTTAAGTGAATTTGAGATGTAGCCATGGCAACAATAATGATGCCTGCCCTAAATCCCTGCTTCATAAATGCCTTTGCTTTCACAACAAATGACATACAGTAAAGGAAGATGATTGACATGGACATAGAAATAAAAGCCTTAAAATTTGCCAACGAGTTCTTCAGCTAATTTCATAGCAATCAGTTACAAGGAAGCAAAGATGTATTCTCTTTCACCATGTGGGTAAATCTGCTCAGTAGACATGTGAGCCAGACTGACATAACTGGGCGATCCAAACCTTCCCCTCGTCTGGAATTTCCAGATATTAGAGCAGTTACTTGGGATTTGGGCAATTTTGGGAGACTTACTGTGCGCATAAGCAGGTGTTGCTTTGGATCTAAAATCAGAGCTTCCCACTCCTCCTCGGTCTCTAACTGGATACTGAAGTCTCGCTGAGAAGATCTGGAAGGGCTGGGTTCCATACTGACAAACACAGAATTATTCAAAATGCACAATACTGTTAATGTAGCACTTCGCAAACTGAAATGATTTTTAAAATGGAAATTCAGGAGCCGAAACAGAGCGTTGTTGTAATAACTTCAATCTCAAATTCTGTTTACCAATTTTGCACTCGATTTACTCATCACAGCGGTCACATTGCACTGTATTAACAGGCACAGTAGTAGCTAAATCACTTGCGACTAAGGATGAAATTTAAATAAATACTAAATAAATACATATTCAGATATGAACTGAGGGGGCCTCATCATCATCATCATCATTATCATTTTCACCACAATGCAAGACTAGAGATGAGCAATGAGACTTTAACGTGAACATACAATGTTGATTCACACATTCCTAGTACAAGCCTGGCCAAGATCATGATGGTTGAAAATAGGCTACAAGTCTGTTTATATTTTGGAAAATAGATCCTTTTACCCAATCAGAAAATATCAGGGACAGGTACAAACAATATTAATAAATGCACTAGTGGACAGTTTTTATTACCATTATTAAAATCTCTCGAGTAATATAAGGTTGAGGAACTGCCAAAAAATATAGTAGCTTCTTTATAAAGTTAACTAAGCTAACAATAAACAAAATATATGCTCACACCCACTTTAGTAGGAACACCTGTATAGCTTCACTTATCCAATCATTCGATCATGTGGCAGCAGCACAATGCATAAAATCATGCAGCTACAAGTCCAGAGCTTCAGTTAATATTCATATCAAACATAATCTCGGTCAAACGATCAGTGACTTTGACTGTGGCACGGTTGTTGGTACAAGACAGGCTGCTTTGAGTATTTCAGAAACTGCTGATCACCTGGGATTTTCTCACACAAGAGTCTCGAGAAATCTGAGGCCACAGAGGGCACAGGCTCACCTAAACTGGATAACTGAAAAATGTTCCCTGGTCTCTTTTTCCAATCAACAACTGTCCAATTACAGTTGCCCACTGTAGCCTCAGGATTTTTTGTAATCCAACCAGCCCCTCTGGTAGGCTTTTGAGATGGTGTAAAATATATGACTGATCCATCATGACCCTTCGTATCGCTGACTAATGACCGTGTCTGCCTGTAGCTTTGGAGTGGTGTAGGTTGCCGCCATTATGCGAGAGCTGGGTACTGCTGCGGCACTGACGGGGGAAAAGTAGGAGGCGTGGCCATACACACAAATGTACATCATGTACATGTTATGCCATTACAGCAGAAAAAAAATTACCCGAAGCTGGTTACAAGTTGGCTGTAGCTGCTAGTTGTTAGTTTTAGCATTTTGTGCTCCAGATTATTAAAAAAAAAATTTTCCTTATAGTTGTAATTGTTAGTATGTCCAAATATGTGATGTAAAATGTTGTCATGTCTAAATACTTATGGACCCGACTGTAATATAGTGAATATGTAGTTGAACACATTACCTCTTAAATCTCTGCTCAGCCAGTCCCAGTGCTTCTTCTGCTGCCTGTCTCCGCACCCTTTCTACCTCCAGCCTGTCGTTGAGCAGAGACACATTTTGTTGGGTGGAGTCAAGCTGGAGCTCTGCTTCAGCCAGTCTAAACACAGAAGATGATGGTTTCATTCTTTCATTTTTTTCATCTTCAATATAGGAAAATACCATTTCCCATCCATCCATTGATTATCTATACCGCTTTATCCGTCTGGGTGGGTGGGAAGCTGGAGCCAATCCCAGCATCTTCGGGTGAGAGGCGGGGTACACCCTGGGCAGGTCGCCAGTCCACCACAG
>JAQQZR010000037.1:15939308-15980731 GCA_030068235.1 Notoglanidium macrostoma | reverse complement strand
CCGCACAGAAAGGCACCCTGGGTGACCCGGGGATCGAACCCAGGACCTTCTTGCTGTGAGGCGACAGTGCTAACCACGGCACCACCGTGCCGCCCACCATTTCCCCAGACAGTATCTTTCGCAAAGTTTATCAATGGCCTGTTGTAGGTTCCACTGTTTTTCTTTAATGGTTGCTACTTCACAAATCAGCAGCCTACATTCCAGCAAAAGCAGGTTTGTCTCGTCTTGTTTCTGCATTCACTCATGCTCATTTCACCTGCTCTTGAGTTCTCGGACGTCCAGTCCATCCAGATCACTCGCAGCGCTGCCGATTTCCTGAGGAGCTCCAGGCGCAACTTCCACACAGACCGAACCCTGTGAAAACATGCATTCTGTGATTTCTGTGATAACATGCATTCTAAAATGAGTGTTCTTTCTTTTACTAATACCGTTGGTGCATCTGTTCAAGCTCAACACAAATGTGAAGTGGACTGGGAAAACCTTTCACAATCTAAAGTTTATTTTAATTTGTATACTCGACCACAAGTCATATTTTTAAATCTGCTACCTTCAAAAGTAAAAAGGACACAATCACATTGCAAAATTCCGCTATAACGCTACCAACACCAGCACACTGTCTAAAAATAACTTCTGTTCATTGATTTCATTGGCATTTAATGTAATCTAATAAAGAAGATATACAGATTATGATACACAAATGACTTTATTCTGCCTACAGACTAACAGATGTTAACAAAACAATCTATTTCAAATATTTCAGTCATTATACACAGATTCATAATATCTATGCTATCCAGTTGAAATTACTTTCATATTATCCGGAGTAGACAGGCTTAGAAATGCAAACACCATGCCTTTCTCTAAACCATATCTACTTAGAGAAATCATTAATGACACTTTTTCAAAGGATTCCAAAGGCAAGATGTAGAGATGGCACCGATATGGATACCCTGTATAAGGATTGGGCTGATACTAGCCAAAGAAAAGGTGGATCAGATTTTTGGAGAAAACAGATTGGATTTAAGATCTTGTAACAAGTGGGAACTGGATTTGGATTTTAGAACTGAAAATGTTTACAAATACGGAGACTTGACTATCCTTTTGTTCAAATTCCTGTATTTATACTTTATTATATTTATAATACAAGTGATTTTTATGTCAAAGAGTTTAAGTGTGAAGTGCTTCAGTTATTTTAAAGCTGAGTAGGTTTGAAAGCAATATCAGGTGGGTATTGGTATTAGCTGATATTCAAGGCCTCAGGATCTGTATCAGCATCCGAATACGAAAAAGTGCAATCTCTAGAAACACAATCACTTTGATCATTAGCATTTGTAACATGAGCATGTCTGGTCTTATCACCTGATCATGCAGCATTTAAGCACTTAAACCCTAACCCTAGGCCAACCATAACCCTACCTCAACCTTAGCCCAACACTAAATTTCACCCAATCCAAATCCTATACAAACCCAGCTCTACATAAAACAAGCTGGCTAATATTAACTGTTCACTGAACAACTGTATAATCCCCAAATTTGGACAGTGAGGCCCACTGTAACGATGGAAACCCCACATTAAGCCTGTGGCAAACTAAAAACACCGCTAACTAGTGAACAGCACAAGAATTTTTAAAGATGCTCGTGTAAGGACATCTGAATGCATAAATAAATACTTTATACCTGTGCAGGTGAGTGTTGTATTTGTTGTTGATTTGCTATCCAATAATAACGGTTCTGCAGCTCGCTCAGGCTGAGCTGGGTTTCTCTCAGAGTCTGAGACACGGCTCTCAGTTGAGCGGAAACAGCAGCTTTCTCCTCTACAGCCTGCTGCAACTGCAACACAAGCACATACAACACGTGCTCACCAGTGGTTTCAAAAACAACGCTCCAATGCTGCTCTAAGATCTAAGGGAGAGTGTAGTGAATTGCAATAATTCCAAAAAAAAAAATAAAAAAAAAATAAAAAACACAGGACAAACAAAAAGAATGAAACTGGCTTTAAAGCTGCTAACAGACAAATCCTAACAAATATAGCAACAGGATGAACCAAAGCAGGTAAACAGTACAGACTGAGTCATGGAATTATTATTTCACCTTTTTATTTATTTTATTTTACAGGTATTGAGAATGATTTTTGGGGTGTAATAAAGGAGAAGGTTGTTGAGAAGAAGACCCACGTAGTGGCATGAATTGAAAGAGTTCATCCCGCAAGCGTTTCTGGACCTTGATGCTACCCGTAATTTGTTTATGACTGTGTGTCACTGTTAGGTACAGGGTCCAGGAATGTTGCAACCTTGATGGAGGACATTTCGAGCTCCTACGAGACTAAACATGACCCTGTCAGAACTGTATACCTACTTTTGGCCCACCTTGAACATATAATGAACAGGCAGTAAGTCATTTTTGCTGATGTTAAAAGCTTTGTGTGCTGGTTTGTGTACACACCTTGATATTGAGCTGCTGAAAGCCATTATCTCTCTGCTGAATCTCCACCAGGCAGCGCTGCAGCTGAGTCTGCAGCTGTACAACCTGCTCTGAAGACGTGCCTTTACCTGAAACAAATACTGACTCCTACACACACACACACACACACACACAATCAGTATATTCTGCATACATCTAACCCTTCGTCACATGAACACGTTGTAAACTGTTCTACCAATAGCCTGTATTTTAATAGTGAAAGACAGAAATCGATTTCTACATGTGATATAGATAAAGACCTAGAACACCTATAAAGACTTTTCTGGTCTTCTGTTGTTAAATGTGAATTTGTGCAAATCTCTCAGACAGTTTCTTAAAAATATTTGCTTCCTGTTTAAGTTGTATCTTTGTGTCTGTGTGTCGCTCTGCGTCAAGGCAGATAAAATGTAATATCTACGTAATTCATACAAGTTTCAGCTCAGTGCTGTTATCCTCTCTATAAAACATCGAATGTAGAACGGTAGAAAATATAGAAGCAAAATCCTTTATGTTTGTTTAAACTTTTGTTTGAGGGTGAAGAAAAAAAAAAAAAAAGGAGTTGCACTAAAATGAAACTACATAGTGCCTCAAAGGTTTAAGCTCATTGCACGTGAGAATTATATGTCCAGGCTATTAGTTTCTTATTCACAGTTGCTCAAAACAAGTAGGAAAGTGGTCAAGTGTTTTTTTTCCCCTTCTTTTCTTGCTCAAAATACAGAGAAAATTTAAAAAAAAAAAAAAAAAAAAAAAAAAAAAAAACGTCTTTCCCAAAACGAAAGTTTTTATTTGGAATCTATTTAAACAGAATGCGGGCCACAGTGGTGCAGACGTGGCTCCTTAACTATAGTGTGCACTACTCGGAATGAGCTTGATCAGATGACGTCCAGCTTTGTGACGTGACTACGGCCAAAAGTCGATAGTCTATGGCCAATTCATCCCCTATGTGGAAATTCAGGGTGTTAATGCGCTGAAGTAGATGAACAGCTTGCCATACTTTATTAGATTATGGCAGCTACCACTTTTAGCCTGGTTAGATTTCTGGGCAACCAAGACAAGTAACTTGGCAAGCACACAGAGCTTTCACTCGCCTGTAGGGCTAGCTAACGGATTTATGATTTGTCCACCCCGGTCCTACCATATGTTAGTGTTGATCTGATAATAATCTAATAATTTATTAGTGTACTTTATATAGAGAGCTGTGTGACCTCCATGTCTTTATGAAACATGGCCTGTAATACGTTACCTTGCTGGTCTCCCTGAGAGCTTGACATTCAGACTGCAGTCGGCTCTTTTCAGATCTGCAAGGTTGGGGTATGAAGAAAAAAAAAAAAAAAAAAATCACAATGATGTCACTGTAAATGATACACACATTTTCCTGGCTTTGTCAACAAATCATGCCAAGCATAGTGCTAATGACTTCCTGTGTGCGTGTGTCTCACTGATGTCTAGTCAGTCCAATCCCTAAATAATAAAAATATAAGAATGGTTATCCTTCCTGTTTTAGTGTATTATGGGGTATCATGGGGCACTGTTTAATCTTAAAAAAAAAAAATGCTATTATTTTTGACCAGGAAGTGACACTCACTGGCGTGTTTACATATTTTTGTCCATGCGTCTGAATAGATTTTGATTGCTGATATTTTGACCCGAAACATCTGTTTAAAGTTTCAATCTACAACACAATCTGCACCAAAGGTATGTGCAAAGGCGGAGTGCATTTTGTGTCAGGGTCACGCTGCTACTAGTGTTAATGTCACCCTAACATTAAGAAGTGTTTCTAAAACGTAAAAAGGAGCTAGCATTAAAAATGTCCTTGAATGCCCCTCATACACGTCATACATTAAAAAAGGTTCAAAAAATTGTAATGTGAACTTTATCAAGTCATCATAGTCCTGTGAGGAAACAGACCGTGTAGAACAAACCAAAAGATTTGCAATTATGACGTGAATCGCATTCTGAAACTATGTGAAACACTACCATTTTTTTTCTCCACTGAATGGATAGAACGACCTTTCAGTCTGACCTCATTCAGTTTAGGTGACCACATTAAGTGAAGATTTATTCAAATTAAGGTTTTAGTCAGATTATTAACAGATTACGAGGCTGCGTGTAAGCAGAGCTACATCCATGTTACAGTTTATTGCAGTGGATTACAGTAAACTGTTCATATTTCATACATTTAAACGCTACACTACGGTTCATCCAAATCACTGTATACTCCTAGGTTATAAGCTGTACGGAGGTTGATGCATAACACAGTGGAGTGTTCGGAGTCAATATCATTTGTCAGTCATACAAATGCAACAATGTTTAAATCTTTGTGTTAAGGGGTAATTCATTATGGATTGGTTAAAAAAAAAAAAAAATCACATTTTTAATTATGGATTAAAAATGGAGACTTTTTAAAAAATCATGAAGCGGACTAGTCTAAATGACGGCTCTGTCCTTCAGAATACAGTTCTTTAAATACAAACAGTTCTTGGTAGTGCACTCAGGCATGTTGAAAGGGCAGCGTGGACATATTCGTCATGCTACATTTATCACCAGCACTGACAGATTTGCTTAACTAGTCCAGAGGAGCTGCATCAGTCACAGTAACAAAAATCCTGAACAGTCTGGTTGTGTGACCTAGGAAAGAATAACTATGACTTCATATAAAAGTTCCCCTGATCAAACACTACTACATTATTTACCCCTTATTTAAACAATAAAAAAAAAAACCGCTTAAAATGTTTTATGCTGAAATGTTTAACGCTGAAATCTCATCATTCACTGCTGCTACCACGTCACAAATTATCGCTAGCACACTTTCCACGAACTTCCCAGAGAGCTTTCATGCTTCCCTTTGCATAATGAAAGCTCTCTTTTTTTTTCTGCTACAGGGCCAAATAACTCTAAGCATGAAGAGTAACCGTCCCACCCAGTCTCAGCTTGGTACAGAGTGCTTAAAAAACAGTGCCGGTACAGCCCATTCTTTTAAGAGGCATGTCTTAACTGTATGTAAACAACTGTATATCCTTATCATGGACATGACTGTATTTTCTTGCCAAGGCCAAGGCCTCTTAACTTCCTGTTATTAATCATGATTGATTACAGGTGGTAGCTTCTCTGTGCCAACATAAAAAGCGTTTGTTAGATAGTTACAAGATAATGAGAGGTACAGCAACTTTGCCAAGGTCTGGAAAAAACCCAAACGGTCATCCTAAGCGGAGAGAAAATTGGTTCAAGACAAAGATTGAGTTGTTTGTCCACAATGACCAGAATTACAGGGGAACACTGTACCAACTGTTAAGCGTGGTGGTGGTTGTTTTGCTGCCAGTGACAAGTACACAGTTGGGTCTTCCAGGAGGACAATGACCTCAAATACACACAAAAAAAAGCTGGTTGTGGAACGGATAAAGCAGGATAACATTAAGCTTAACAAGACCTGACCTCAACCCTATCAAAAATATGCGTACTGTGATTAAAAGGTGGGTCCGTGCCAGAAAACACATGAACTTAAATGAACTCCACCAATTCTGCCAAGAAGAACTAGATTGTTGATGACTACCAAAAGCGTCTGGTCAAGGTAGAAATTGTCAAGGGGCATTTAACAAAATATTAGGTGTGCTTTATGTATATTGTTGACCCTGTATGTATAATTGTTGACCCAGTGCTGATTTTCGAAAACCCAAACTACATTGAAACCTGTGCACCAAATTCCTGTTTTTTTCCGGTATGTTGCACAATTATTCTTCCACAGAAAAAGAACAGTTTAAATCATTGAAAGTCTAACAGTGTCATGACATTCATGCCCTTGGAGACTATATGTAATCTACTGACAACTCTATGTATTCACAGAGATGACGTTTTACATCACACTTCTCACTCTATCCCTCTTTCAGTTCAACTCAGTATGATTCAAGCCCAAGATTCCAGATTCTTGATTTTTCTCCTGGCTACAGGAGATAAAAGGTCTTTATCACAGCACTTTCTAGATGGCTTGAAAAGAGTGCCTCATAGCCACGGTACTTGTTCAGCTTGTGAGGTTGTGTGCAACATACCATTGCCCTATCCTGCCCCATAACTATCGCAGACTGAAGATATTATCGATTGTAGCTGCAATGATGCTTAGTGGGAAAAGAAGTGGGTGCGGTCAGGCGCAGATAAAATGGGTCGAGTAAAAATACAGAACTCTGGTTACAAATCAGCTGTAGCTGCTAGCATCTAGACATTCTTTTTTTTTTTTTTTTTTAAATCAATTACCCATTTACAAGGTCAGGAAAGCTTGCAAAACAGAAGAGGGGATGATGAATAAACCTAATGAGTTAGTCACTGTAGCCAAGCTCATTAAATTAAAATAAAATGATATAAACTATGCATGCATGTGCAGCTTGTTGAGTTCTTGTATAGAGATTTAGCCTCGATAAACACGCTTTTAACTTGAACCCCTGTTCGCATTCAGGCTAAAAGGAAACAAATAACCCGAGATACTGCAGAATTTATTTTGTTGATCTTAAAGCTGCTGACACCGCATTTTAAATTTAAGTTTGAGATTTAAGTTTTAAGTTGGAATCTCTAGGGCGTTCCCGATACCGTCATCATCAATCTTCCCAAGTTTAGTAATTGTCTCTTAATGAATAATACCCGACGGACTGAATTACTCTCCTCTTGAATTATCTTCTATGCTGCATTCAGCAAAAAAGAACAAATCTCAGTTAGTGAAGAGTGATGGAATTTTCTTGGGGAGAAAAAAAAAAAAAAAAAAGGAGACAGAAGTATCCCGGAATTACCTCAGCTCTGCCAGCTCTGCCTGGTATCCCAAAATGTCTTTTTCATACTGTTGTTTGGAAGTGTGTGCTTGTTGCAGTGCCCTCTGTTGGTCATCATATTTCTGCTTCAGCTCCACCAGCTCGGCATTCTTGGGGCTCAAACGCTCAACCTCCTTAAGCTGAAAGAAAAAAGAAATTCTCTTTCAAGTTATAGCAGAAAACAGCCAAAAAAATAGCTGAAAACAGTTATGATCTGCTTAATGTTCTGTCCCGTCGCTTCAAGCAATCTGCCTTGCATTTTAAAGCACTGTGAGTAAACAAACCCCATTTGACCTTCACTAAATCTCAGTGATGAGTAACGTAAATAATACTGATGGAAACAGAGAAGAAGAAGAGAAGGAAGAAATGGGACAGATGTACAATGGGTCATTTGAACAGAAAAAAAAAAAAAAAAAGCTTAAAGACAGAATCCCATGCTCTAGCACATCCAAGTCAAGCCACATCAAAGCACACCAACCAGACTTGCATGCCCTTAGCGAATGCCCACATGCCACAAATACTAGTGAATCTAATCAGAGACACAGCCTAGGACTCACCAGGCCATCTCTCTCAGTCTGAAGAGCACCAACACTGACGCTAAGGCTATTCGAATGCTCCGATTTGATAGACTTGAACGTATCGGGGCTTGTTTGCTGTCTATGTTCGACTTCCTTCTTGGCCTTCCGGAGTTCCTCCATTAGTCGGTCTCGGTCCGACTGCAGACTGACCATGGCTTTAGAAAACGAATTGACCTGTCTGCTATAGGAGCTCTTCTCCAGTGATGCCTGTTTAAGCTGGGCCTCTTTCTCAGATACGGCTTGGGAAAGATCGTTCACCAGTGCCGATAATTTGGCGTGCGGATCGTTGCTTTCCAGTGCCAGAAGCTTCTGGACCAAGACATTCTTTTCTGTCGCAAGAGCTGATATCTCCGAGGTGGAATCATTTAGCTGACACTCAAATTTATTCATAGATGCTGTAGCTTCCCTGAGTTCTTCATCATATCTGCTGCGTAAAATCTTGAACTCATCGATGAGCTGATCCCGGTCATTCTGCAGTGCTGCCATGGCTTTCCCGAGTGATTCACTCTGAGATTTGAGATTCCTGTTTTGGCTTTTGGCTTCAGACAAATCCTGCTCCGCTTGCATAGTGTCTCTGGCCAAATCTGCAACCCTCTGGTCTGAAGTTTCTCTCTCATTTCTCAGTAGATTTACTTCACGCTCAAAAGCCTTTAATTCTTCATTGTACTTTTCTTCAGTCTCCACCAATTTTCTCTCAGACCCTTTTATTGTTTCCTTTAGGCTCCTGTTCAAGTCATCTGCTGCCACTTTTTGGGCAAACAACTTCTGCTGAAGTTCATTACATTCAGAAGCCTTCATTGCAATAGCGTGTTGCAAATCAGCAATCACTTTACCTTCATTTGTCTCCCGTCTCTCCTTCTGTAAGGCTGATAAACTGTCTTGCAGTTCTTGCACCTGAGAATGTAGTTGAACGTTTTCTTCTTTTAAGGCTTTGATTTCCTCCGCTTCCTTCTGTACCTCTAGGATGGCATCACGATGATGCAGTTCAACAGTTCTTTTTTGGTTCTCAAGGTTTCTTATCGAATCCTGTTGCTTTTTGAGTAGGTCTTTCAACTGGTTGTCTTTAAGGGATAACACCTGGTTCAAATCCTCTCTGTATCTGATGAGCTGCGCTTTGAGCATAGCATTCTCTGAATTGAGATCATCCATCTGATGGAGGAGGGTCTTGATTTCTTGCTTTAAGCTCTTGGTCACACTCTCAGCAGCTTCTTCTGTACCCCGTTCCTTAATCTGCTTTAATTCGGAGGTCAAATGTTCTTTCTCAGATTGCAAAGACAGTACAGAGTTCCTTAAAGCGTCAACATTTATTACCATCTGTTCCTTCTCCTGAGCACTTCTGTCCAATCTGGCCTGGAGGCTTCGGACGTTGCTTTCTAAAGCCTTCACATCTTTCTCATAACTTTCTTGCTTGGTATAGAGAGCGGTTAACCTCTCATCATAACCTGCTAATTGAGCACGATGATTAGCCTGAAGCTGCTCCAGATACCCTGATAACTGGCCATCTTTTGAGGATAACAGAGAGGATATCTCAGAATCTTTACTCTGAATAAGAGATTTCAAGTGCAATGAAATGGCTCCTTGCTTCTCATAGTCAACTAGAAGCTTACTGTACTGGGCCTGGACTAAATGAAGCTCAGATTCCTTGTCTGATAACATTTTAGTTGTGTGCTCAAGACTGGATTTAACTTGGGAAACTGAATATTTTTGCTCATCGAGTTGTTTCACAAGTGTGCTTTTATCATTTACTAACCTCTCAGTTAAGGCACTTTGTTCGGAGGACCGTTTTGTAAGTATTTCAAGGGTTTGATTGAGTTCAGTATTGCTTGCACGCATTACAAAGAGCTGCCTCTGGTGTGCAGCAGCAGCAACCGAATATTCATTCAAAGTCCTCTCCAATTTCCTGTTGGTAATCTGGATATCATTTAGTACCCTGGCTTTCTCCCTACTGTCCTCGGACAGTTGCGTAATAGCCAAGCTTTGTTCAAGAAGTTGGCTGTCCTTATCATGCAAGACTTTCTGAAATACATTGTCCCATTGCTTTACAGCATCACTAATGTTTGGATCTACACTCAACACTGCTAGTTTGGCTGAACTGGTGTCTGCTTCTCTTTGCAGAGTTTTAATCTGCAAATCTTTGGACTCGAATTGTTTGTGTAAGGACATAATAACTTGAGCTTCCCTTTTATTCTGCTCTTGCAAGTCACGGATCTGCTTCTGCAGCTCAGATCGTTGTTCTTTCAACAAGACTTGCTGCTGTTCTGCCATTTTTTCCAAGGACTTCTCCTTTTCCGCTGACTCAAACTCAGACCGTTCTTGCCGCTCTGCAAGTTTCTGCACAAGTGTGTCTTTTTCGGAAGTTACTCTGGACAGTTCCTTTCTGGTCTCGTTGAGGATATTTCTGTGCGTTTTGAGTTCTTTTTCAAGACTCCCATTCTCCTTCTGCAAATCTGTTACCTTCTCAGTCATGCCTCTGAGCTCCTTCTGTACATGTTGGTGCTTGGTCTCAGAGTGCTTCAAGGACCTTTCTAGATTCAAAATCAGTTCCTGATATTTAATACAATCCTGTTGTAACTGGTTGATCTCTTGATGCTTCTCTTTTAGCAGCTCTTGAAGTTCCCTCTTCATGTTTTTAGAGCCTTCGGTACCTCTTTGCAATGCTTTGAGCTTCTCTTCAAATTCTTTCACAAGCTTCAAGTGCAGCTGCTCCTTTTCTTGACAAACCCTTGCCTTGTTCTCCTTGACTTCCATCAACTGAGCTGAGAGCTGAATCTTTTGTGTTTGCAAGACATTAACCGCCTCCGTCAATTCATCAATACTTTCAGAATTTTTTAGAAGCATCGTCTCCAAATATTCATTTTCGTTTTTTACCTTATCAGAGGTCTCTTGGACGTTCTCAAGTTCCTCTTGCAGCATACATTTGTCATCTTCCAAAATCTTAACCTTTTCACTTAGGTTTATGGTTTCTTGCGTATTTTTTTCGATCACCTGCTGAAGATCTGATATAGTTTTGTCCCGCTCTCTCACTTCTCCTTCATGCTCATTCTCTACCCGTTTTAATTTCTCAGAAACATTCGACTTCTCCTTTTGTAGTAACTCAACCATTTCAATATGCACTGCTAAATCTTTTTTTTGAGTCTCTATGTGCTCTGCAAACGTTTCATTCAAACGGTGCGCCTCGTTTAATTTGAGCTGCAGACTGCTTTCTGACGATTTCGACTCCTTGTGCCAATTCTCAAGAGATAAGCTTGTTTCTTCGAGTTCCTTCACTAAGATCTGGTTGTCCTGCTGAAGTTCACACATCTGTCCTCGGAGCTCCTCTGTTGATTCTTGAAGGGACTTGATTTCACTTTCCAACCGACTATTTCTTAAAGTCAATTCATCAACCGTGCATCTTTGTTTGTCATCAAAAGACATCAGGTCCTTTCTTATCTTTTCATTTTCTGCTTCAAGCTCCTCAATCTTTTGTTGCTTCAACTTGGCAAACTTTCTAATTTTTTCTTTCATCTTGTCATTTTCTTCCTCTAATTCAGCAATCTGCTTTCCAAGAATGTCTTGTTCAGATTCATATTTGTGAGACTTTAAAAGAGCTTCCTGTCTCTCTCTCTTAGCACCTTCAAGAAGCTGCCTCATCTTGTCCATTTCGCTGCCAACGTTCTCGTAAGCTTGGAGGAGCGATTCATACTCCTGCTTCAAATCTGCATGCTTGGATTTCCATTCGGATAACTCCTCAGTCTGCGAGTCTTTTAGGGACTCTAGTTGACAAGAAAAGGCTTGCTTCTGTTGGGTGATGTTCTCGATTGTGAGTTTAAGACTTTCACAGGCGGCAGATAAGTTGTGATTATCGCTCAGAATACGATCCACATCCATGGTAAGGTTCTGTTTTTCAGCATTCAGCTTGGAAAGGTTATATTCCAGTTCACTTCTCTGCTGTTTGAGTTCAGAAACTACACTTTCTAGAGATGCTGTTTCACTTTGCAGATGTTCATTCATTGATTGCAGTTTCTGGATTTTTTCTTTGCTGACCCGGTTCTCCTTCAAAAGCTCCTTACGAGAAATCAAAGCGGCTTGTAGTTTTTTTGTTAGCTGATCTACTGACTTATTTTCTCCAATTTCTGCTGGTTTTTGTTGCCGCTCACTGACTTCAATTCTCATTTTTTCCATTTCTACCTCATGGAGATGAATTTGTCTCTGGAGTTGTTGTTCTAGCGCAGATACGAGTGCCTCCTTTTCTGAGAGCAGAGACTGAAACTCTAACAGAGTATTATTAGAACCTTCTTTAAAAGGGGATTGCTGTTCACAGGTAACTTTTGAGCATTCAGATTGTACAGATGGCTTCTCATCTAACGCAACTGTCTTGTCAGTTAATTCGGCCTTAACGAGAAGCTCCCTGTTTTGTGCTTCGAGTTGCTTTGGCAGGGACTCAAGTTGTGCAAAATCCTGTCTGGACTTTTCAAAGTCCAGGACGCAGCGCTCTTTTTCTCTCTGTAGTGTTTCTATTTGCAATTTTAGCTGCTCATTTTCAGATATTGCTTCTTGCCACTGGGAATGACCCTCAGAAACTTGCTTCTGAGTTACAGTTAATTTGTTCTGCAAAGCTTGCATTTGTTGTGATCTTTGTGTCACCAATTGTAAGGCAGATTCCAGCTCTGTTGTTACGACAGCTCGTTCTTGACGAAGCCTTTCCATTTCATTCTGCATCTCTTTAATCTTGCATTCTTCACTTTCAGCTGCTTTCAAATTCAATTTAAGCTCTTCAAAAGATGCAGATTGTTTCTGATACTCAGACTGTAGCTTGGCCAGATTTTCTTTAAACTTCTCAAGTTGTCTTCCAGCAGTTTGAATGTGTAACGTTTGGCTCTCAATTTCTTGGTTCTTTTCATTGATCTCTTTAGCAAGTTCAGATCTTTCAAGCATTGACTTTTCAACCATTTGTTTGGATTTTTCCTCCAAATTGGCCAGTAGTTCATCTTTATGGGCCATGTCATAGGTTACCTTTTCTAATTTGTGTTTAAGACCCTCGAACTCCTCATGAACTCTGGATGGCTGTGTTTCTTCAGCAGATGCCTTAAGCATATTCAATTCATTTTGATGGTCAGACTGCAGTTTGGTCATGCCTTGCTGCAGGTCCTTAAGCTGCTGTTCAGTAGACTGGATGCAAGCCTTTTGCTTTGCAATTTCATCATTCTTCTCAGCAACTTCTTTAGCAAGTTCAGATCTTTTACACACCAATTTTTCTGCCATTTCTTTAGACTGTTCTTTCAAACTAACTAGTAATTCATCTTTATGGGCCAATTCAGATTTCACATTTTCCAGGTTTTGTTTAAGACACTCCAGCTCTTCAAGAAGTGATGATTTTTCCTCCGATTGCGTTTCTAAGGATGCTTGCAAAAGCTGCATGGCTGTTTCTTTCTCTTCAATGCCTCTCTCCAAGGCCTCTATTTTGTCTTGCAGACATTTTGAATTCTGTAGAGCACATTCCAGCTCTTCAACTTTGAGATCATAACTCGATTGGACGGTCATAAACTCCTGCGTTTTCTGGTCATGCTTCTCCTGAAGAGACTTAAAGTTGGACTTGATTTCACAAAGCTCATCATTTAACATTTTCTGACTTTCTTGAGATTTTTTGCAGGCCAACAATGCAGCATGAGCTTTCTTCTGAAGTTCGGATTTCTCTTTCTTTACCTTGGTCAACTCGCTTTCTAATTCTTCACTATGATGTGATAACTCACTCGTATCCTTGCCGGTCATGCTGATGTCTTTCTGAAGTTGCTCAAGTTTAGCCACTAATTTCAGCTTCTCATTCTCAAAAGCAAGATCTTGGTCATTGCTGGTAATTTGAAGTTGGTCAATTAAACATCTCTGTTCTTCTAGTTTCTGGAGCGTGGAGATCAAATTCTCCTCCTGTTCCTTTAATCTACTTTGTAAACCAGAAGCGCTGTCTTCCATTTGCACTATGATCTGCTCTTTTTCTGACGTGAAGAGCAATAACTCACTGATTTTACTGTCTTTATCCTTTAATTGTTGACCAAGTTCAGAAGCAGTTGTAGCATGTTCTTTTGTGAGAGAGTTTATTTGCATCATTAGTTTGTCCAATTTCTCTTGCAAAGCTGAAATTTCTACTTTGTTCTCTGTACTTTCTGCATTTTGTTTCTCATGTTCCTCGATCTTCTTTAGCAACTCTTTTCTGACAACAAGCGCTGCTTGAAGCTTTTTCTTCATGGCCTCCTTTTCTTTAGTTAGTTTGGAAATTTCAAATTTAAGTTCATCGTTGTCTTTCGCCAAAGCCTGGTTTTCTGATGCTGTGTTTTCCATTTGACTTTGGCAAAGACACAGATGTCCTTTTGTCTCTTCTAGCTGTGAAAGCAGACTGTTTTTCTGCTCCTCGTGTTTTATCCTTTCATTTGAAGCAGATGCAACCACCTGTGTTATTGATGTATCCCTCACTTTTAACTGCTGGCTGACTGCATTGAGTAGCTCTTTTTGCTGACTGATCTGAATGCTCATACAACCGATTTCATCATCTTTCTTTTGGATAAGTGCATTGTGTTCCAAACTAGCTTCTTTGAATATTTCTGATTTCTGGATTTCGGTCTTGAGTTTTTCTTCGAGCTCATTAATACTTTCAGACAATAAAGCAATCTTGCCTTCACGCTCACTTTTATTGTCCAGGCCCTCCACACGTCTTTGCTCTACCTCCCTATTTAGCTTAGCTAATTCCTGTTTATAAGAAGATACGCAAGACTGATTGTCTTCTTGCAGCTGTTTAATTGTGGATTGCAAGGAAACCCTTTCTTCTCCAAAAGCCACTTCTTTATCTGAAATGGACTGTGTTAAACGTAATACTTCTTTCTGAGCATACTCTTGACTTTCTTCTAATTTCTTAACGTCTGTATCCTGATCACTTAAAGCCCGTCTTAATTCAATATTCTCCCTATCCTTTGCTTGAACAGTGGATACAATCTCCTCTAATTTGCGTCTACTCATTAAAGCATCCAATTCTTTCTCTTTAAGCCTCTCTGAGCCTTGTTCAATAGCCAGTGTGGCTTCGGCTAACTTTTCATTTAAACTATCTAGGTCCTGTTTCAGAGCATGCACTTTACTGTCTTTGGACATCAGTTCATGCTCGATTTCTCGGAGCTGCTCAGCAAGGACATTCTTAGCCTGCGTTTCCCTATCGAGAACTGACAGCCACTCTTTTTCAGACTCCTGAAGAGTTTGTTCAACTCTCTGAACTTCTGATTTCAATCCGTTGATAATATCATCTTTGGCACTAACCTGGACCTGGAGTTGCTCCATCTCTGTCTTCATTTTCTCCATGCTACCATGTTGCTGCTGACTTCGAAGCTGCAGCTGTTCTTGTGTCCTCTGAACCTCATAACTGTAATTCCTACTGAACTCCTCTTTTTCCAGAACTAATTTATCGACCTCCTCTTCCTTTTGTGTCCTTTCATTGTTGACTCGATCTAGCTCCTGCTTGGTCAAACTGTTTTCCTCTTGCAATTTCTTGCACAACTCGTTCATTTTTTGTATCTCTGACATGGCATGCTCTGTATGCTTTACCTGAGTGGTGTATTGACTATTAATAGCATGTAGAGCCAATTCCCTTTGCTCAAGGTTCTCAGTCAGGGAATGAACCTGGGCTGCAACTTGAAGGTGTTGTTCCTTTAATCTCTCGATTTCAACAGTCAGGGAATTAGCGTTCATTTGCTGAGTGACCAATGCATCGTCTTTTTGCTTCGAAACTTCAGCACTAAACAATCGCAGCTCTTGGATCTCATTCTGCAATGACAACGACTCCTGTTTAAGGGCGTGAATTTGTTCATCTCGCTCACTTATCAGCTGGTTGAGGTTCAACAATTCCTCGTTCTTTTGGGACAGCAGATGCTTTACTTCGTGAAGTTCTTCCACTTGGAAAGCAAATTTATCCTGAAGGTTTGTTAAGGCACTTTGCTTCTCTTCTATTGCTACGGAAAGCCTCACAGACTCTTCCTCGAGTGCCTGAGTTTGACTCTGCAGCTCAGACACTAGTTCTGTACTTTCCATAAACTGATTCTTGAACAAGGCAGCCTCATCAGCCTTCCTCTGAAGCTCCTGAAGAGCTTTAGTTTGGTCCACCACAGTGCAACCACTTTCTTCAAGGGCTGCTTTTAGTCTAGTAACCTCTGCAGCCTGTTCACCAAGATTGCTGTTCAATACTGAAACCGATTCTTGGAGTTCGGTCAACTCTTGTCGTAAGTTGCCATTTTCTACATCTTTAACTTTCAGGGTGCTGACCTCTGCAGAGTGTTTAGATGTAGCATCAAGAAGGGCCTGATCTTTCTCAGCTAGTACTGCCCTCAGTTGTGCCGTCTCTGAGGATAAGTCCTGTGCTTCAGAAGACAGCTGGGAAATTGTGTCTTCAAGCTTGGCAGCACTGTCCCTCATGCTCAGCTGCTTCTCTACTTCATTCTTCAATAAAGCATCCCTTTCAGCTACGGCAGCAGTGAGGCCATCATTTTTCTCAAGCAATATCTGCAAGTCTCCTTGTAATTTAGAGATGACCTCCATGTCAGATTTCATTCGTGCTTTAGACACCTTTAATTCTGCTGTTAGCTTTTCACCCAACTGAGCGATCTCTTGGTCCTTCTTGAGCAGCAAGGCATCTTTCTCCTGCAGTGATCTTTGGACGTTCTGTGCGTCCTTCTGTAGCTCAGCAATGGCTTCCATTTTCTGGCTGATCTGATCTTCATCTGATTCAAATCTGACCTGCAGTTGACTCAGGAATGTCTCCTGTTGTCTAAAAGACTCCTCTTTTTGATGCAATTCCAGATGCAAGCTTTCGGTTTTGGAATGCTCGGTTGCCAGCTGATGCGTCAAGCATGATAAATCTGCGTCCCTGTTGGACAACAGACTCTGAAGAGCACAGATTTCTTCTTGCCTTGTGGAAATCTCTCCCAGCGAATTTTGCAGTTCTGATTTCATCGTAATATTTGCCTCATTTAGTGCCTGAATGTTATCTTGAAGATTCACTAGCTCAACTTGTTTCTGGGCCAGTTCCTCCTTCAGTGTTGCACTTTCTGCTATTTGACTCTCAAAAGAACTTTTAAGATGCTCGTTATCCGAGTGGAGCTTTGACGCATTTTCATTCATGGTTGCCAACTGACTGCTAAGTGAAGCAAGTGACTCGTTTCTCTTGCTGAGCTCGTCGGTGTGATTACTACATTCACATTCTTTTGCTTCCAAATCCCGGCCCAGTTGTGAACGTTCCCCTTTAAGCTTCTCGTTCTCAGTTTGGAGGTTTGCATAAAGCTCTCTCTGATGATCAAGCTCACCCTGCATGGAAAAACGTTCCTTAGACTGCTGTTGTAGAACTGCATCTTTTTCCATAAGTCCTGACTTAAGAGCATCACCCTGTTCCTGAAGTAATGAGAGAGTTTCTTGCAGCTGAGTAAGCTGGTCCTGATAACCCTCCAGCTGTTTACGTAGATCTGAAATGACCTGGTCTTTTTCAGCAAAGCTGCTGTTAAATTGAGAACTTGACATCTTCACCTGTTCATTTAAGCGGTTTATGGACTCTTTGCTCTCCTTTAGCTGTTCTGAGTGAGATTCACATTCAGTGGTCTTTTCAAGTATGATTTCCTGGCTTTGCTTGATTGCACTGCTAAGCTCTTCTTTCTCTTTAAGCAAACCCTCTATAATCTTACGGTTTTCTGCATGCTGCATCTCAAACCCAGATATTTTGTCATTTAACAAGCTTCTTTCCTTTGATAACTCATCTAGCCCTTTTTGAAAGCTACTATTCTGTTCAGTAAGGATGGAGAGTTGAGAAGCAAGGTTTCCCTTCTCTTCCAATGTCGTTGCTACCTTTTTATCCATTTCAGACACAACCTGACTTAGCCCAACTAGTTCCTTCTCTTTATTCTCGTATAAAGCCCTTATTTGTAGGTTTTGCGTGCTCAGTGCCTGAATGTTGTTATGGAGCTCGATGATATTAGCCTGCCTGAGAGTCATTTCTTCAGTTAGGCTCTTGTTGTTGGCAAGCAACTCTTCTAGGGACTTTTTCATGTCACCATTTTCAGCCTCAAGCTTGGCATTAAGCTCATTCATAACCCCTAACTGACCGCTGAGGGAAGCAAGAGAGGTGTTCTTCTTGTCCAGTTCGTTTATATGGGTTTGACATTCATGAGTCTTATCACTGAGAGCTGCATTTCGCTGCTGAAGGCTTTGATCGAGTTGTGTACATTCTTCTCTGAGGGAATCGCACTCAACCTGAAGCTTTGAAAAAAGATCCCTCTGTTGTACAAGTTCGCACTGCAGAGAAGTGAACTGAGAAGCTTGTTGCTCTAAAAGATGATCCTTTTCCAATTGTCCTGAATTCAAAGTCTCTTGCAGCTGCATAATTTCACTCCGCTGAGCGTCTATTTGTGCACTTTTCTCATCCAGAGCGCTCACATTTTCTGATGTCTTACAGTTTAATTGGTCAACCTGAGTGTTCAAGGCCTCAATTTGACTTTGTAAACGACCAACCAGCTCCTTACTGTTCTCCAAAGACTCTTTTAGCTGACTACACTCACTTGTCTTCTCCAACAGGTGTTCAGAGAGAGACTGCTTGTTTTGCTCAAGCTCTGTGGCTCGATCATCGAGCTTTTCCTTGTCTTTAATTAGGTCTTCGACCATTTTTCCATTTTCCAAATGTTGTGATTCAAGTTCTGCTGTTTTCCTCAGCAGCATGTCTTTCTCCTCTGAAACTTGTTGCAGCGACTGAACCTTGTTCTCAACTTCCTGTTTAAGAATGCGATTCTCTTTGGTGAGGTCCTCCACCTGGGACTGGGATTCTTGTAAAATATTTTTGTGGGTCTGTGAATTCTCCTCGAGAGATTTTTGAAGACCTACATTTTCACCCGTAAGTGTTTTCAACTTTACTTCTAGCTTTGAAATGGTCTTTGTTTTTCCAGCCAACTCTTTTTGGAGTATCTTTTTTTCTTCTTCTGCCTTTTCCTGTACATTCCTAAGCTTTTCCTCCAGCGACGTTATAGTCTCCAGTTTCTCTTCAATCCCTAGCTTAACCTGTACCTGGCACTCGACCTGTGCTTGGAGCTGACTGGATAGAGACTGAAGTTCGTTATTATATTTTGTAACCTCCGCTAGTAGCTTGTTGCGTTCTTCCTTGAGTGTCTTCACTTCCTTCTGGTGAGTCTGTTCCTGGTCGAGGATCTGTTCTTTAAGCTTCTCGTTTGAATTTCTTGTCTCCTTTAGCTGTGTAAGAATGTTTTCCGAGTCTTGAAGTTTTTGAGTAGCAGCGAGCATTTGTTCCTTCAGTGAAGAGATTTGAGTCTCGCATTCAGTACAGTGAGAACGATGACTTGTATTCAGCTTCTGAATTTCCATGTTAAGATCTTGTATCATCAGCTTGTCCTCTTCCAGTTGGCTGAGCAGTTCTTTAACCTGATTTAACTTTGACTCTTTCTCTTTTCGGGCCTCATTTAAATCACTCTCTGTGATCCTCAGCTGTTCCATCAGCTCAGCTATCTTCATATTAAGGGAATGCTGATCAGACGATTGTGATTCCCTAATGATTCGAGCTTCCTGTTCTGCTTTAAATTGGGAACTCTCAATACGAACTAAATCCTCCTCTTTATGCCTTATCTCCTGCTTAAGCTCTTGAATTTGCTCAGCATATTCCACCATATTGCCTGAAAGAGCTGAAATTTCCTTGTCCTTGTCTGCAATCATGTCTTTAAGGCCGTCAATCTCTCGTTCGCAGCTCTGGAGATCGTGAATAAGCTGCGCTCTTTCTTCTAAATGTGCGGTGTTTAGCTTATCCAGATCATCATTGGTTTGATCCAAGTCGCTCTGCAATGATTCAATTGTAGATTCTTGTCGCTGCGTCTGAAAGGTTAAAAAAAAAATAAAAATAAAAAAATTAAAAAAAGGTCATAGGATGTCGGTTCATACACTGTATTTTCTGAACTACAACTCTGTCATAGCAGGCATTTTAATCTTCCATGTTTGTAATGCCACTAAAATTGCAGTTTGCATAATGTGTTGCTGTAGTTCACCGTTTCCCTAGCTGAATGTTTCACACCAACAAAAACAGCACATAATTACCCCACACAATCTTATACACTCCAACTGGACACTTTATTAGGAACACCTGCACTTCCTCATTCATGCAGCTATCCAATCACGTGCCAGCACGACAATCAATAAAATCATTCAGATACAGGTGAAGAGCTATTTATTTGCATCAAACATCAGAATGGGGAAAAAAGTGTGATCTCGGAGACTTGGCTGTCACATGGTTTTTAGAACAATGGTCATACGAAAAAAAGAAAAGATTCTTTTTCTGTCATTTCCAGGGCTTGCTAGTAGTGTATCTGCCTACACTGATTTACTATGAACAGTAGTTCTAGTTAAGATGAAGACATATTCAGTCTCCATCTTAAGCTATATGCAGTTGCTTATTTCACTCTACTACACCATATATCCAACTTCTGGAACTTATCTGGGTCACAGGAGCAGCAGTTTAGGCAGAGACGCTCAGGCCTCCCTTTCCCTGGCCGTCTGCTTCAGCTCTTCCGAGGGGATACCAAGGCATTTCCAAACCAACCAAGATATAATCTCTCCAGAATGTCCTGGGTTTGCCAAGGGTCTAATCCCAGTTGGAAATGCCCTGAACACCTCAGCTAGAATGTGTCATACTTCCAGTTTGAGGTCCTCACCATGTCTCTATTGGTGAGCCCAGACACCCATTATAAGAAGCGCATTTCCACCGTTCTGTATCTGTAACCTTGTTCTTTCGGTCACTACCCACAGCTTATG
Source organism: Notoglanidium macrostoma (assembly GCA_030068235.1). Classification (NCBI taxonomy): domain Eukaryota; kingdom Metazoa; phylum Chordata; class Actinopteri; order Siluriformes; family Auchenoglanididae; genus Notoglanidium; species Notoglanidium macrostoma. The sequence continues at coordinate 15,960,102 of JAQQZR010000037.1, read as the reverse complement.
GCCATAGGTGAGGGGAGGAATGTAGATCGATCAGTAAATCAAAAGCTCAGCTATCTTTTCACCATGACAGACCGGTACTGCGTCCACATCACTGCACTGATCAACCATATCAATCTCCCGCTCCTAACTGCCCCTACTCATGAACAAGACCCTGAGATACTTGAACTTCTCCACTTGAGGCAACAACTCATGGCGCAGGCAATCCACACACTTACAGCTAAGAACCATGGCTTCAGACTTGTTGGTGCTAATTCTCAGGTACTACACAAAGTAATAAAATCACTCACCTTCTCCTTCAGCGCATTAAGCTTCTGCATGAGCTCTGCAACTGTTGCTTTCATTTCCGTGCACTGCTTCTCAAACGCACTGCACTTCTTGGTCACTTCAGTCAGCTGGATAAAGAAAACCAACTCAGCTCATCATCATCTTTAAAAATACAAAAGTTTGTATTTTGTCATTTAATGTGTGATGCCTATAAAACTGCAGCATTGCTCACATTGTTTTCAGTCTGTAGTAGTTTATCAGCAGCTTCTTTGTGTTGCTCCTCCTTCTGCTTCAGTGCATCTCGAAGACTGTCAATAAGCTCTAGTTTCTCTGAGGTTTGGGCGAGTGTGTGCTCCTTCTCCAGCAGAGATGATTCAAGACACTCCTGTGTGCTGCTTAGCCTGGTGATTTACAGATTGAATCATTTAATAGAGGGACAAAATAAAAACATTTTTCGCTAGAAGTGTTTGCATATAACAATGGTGCGTAATATATACAGAGTCAGGCCAAAAAAATAATAATGTATACACACTTCAGGAACACCTCTATACATAAACGTCTGGAAGCTAACGACCACCACTTTGAGCACCTCTTGTAATTGTAGAGGCCAAAGGTAACTTGTATTAATCTCAGGATGTCTGAAAACATTTAGTATTAAAATATTTATACAAATTTTACAAAAAAGTGTGTAGACATTTTTTGGCTGACATATATATACATATCTACACACATATATATATATATATATATATATATGTGTGTGTGTGTGTGTGTGTGTGTGTTTATAGTTATATTTAAGTCATTTTAGCAGATGCCCTTACCCAGAGCGACTTACATACGACTCATTTACACAAATGAGCAGTTGAGGTTTAACAGTTGAGTGCTGGGATTTGAACTCATGACCTTCTTTGACCTTTGACCTCATGACCTTGATTTATTGCAATTAAACTTTCCAACTTTCTAATTTCCCCCAGGATTTAATATCAGTGGGGTATTCATTTATTGATTCGTTTTACCATTATATTTGTATTCTTTTTTTTGTACATTATGTTAAAAATGAACAACTTGAAATATTTAAAATGCATTGTGTATCAACTAGGTTTGTGTGATTGTGTGTAATATACCCGTATCCTATCATGCCTGTTAACTATTCCGGTAAGATGTAATGGGGGGGGGTTGTAAGATACTAATATTCTCCATGCACTGGGTTACTATACTCTGCTTCTCCCTACACCCCTTCATATTTATGAAATTAAAATTAATATGAGCATCAGCTCTCACCATTTCATACAAATAACACATGCATATGATCTGTGGTGAACAGTAGTGGAATTACTCACTGAATTCCTGTATAGTGAAGTAGCCCTGATAAACCAAACACTGTTTCACTTTCCTTTAGTTGGAACTTTAGTTTCACTTTAGTTGGAATCTCTCAGCAATTCTTGATAACAATCAAGTGTCCCAAGCCTAGTCTCAACTAAAACACTCAGGACAGCTTGCGAGACAGATGTGGGAGACGCGGACACTCCCGCAGACGCAGCGATCCCACATGCTTCCGCAGTCACTTCTTTTAGCGTCCTTCCAATGATATTTTCTAATGAACTTGGTTCTTTTTCCCAAAACATAATGGAGTAAATAATGTTACAGTGTTACATGTTACAGTGTGGCCTGCAAGCTTTAAATGTGACCAGCAGAGGGGAGGGAAAAAAAAAAAAAAAAAAAAGACGTAAATACAGAAACAAATAAAAATAAAAAAAAAACCCCAACAACATTACCCTTTGAGTTGTTCGTTCAAACTTGTGACAAGGAGCTGATGCTTTTCAGCATCTCGGGTTTGCTGACTGCGCAGGCTGCTAAGCTGAGCTTGCAGTTTCTCCGATTCGTTCTGAAAGGCAAAAGGGCAAAAATATTGGACGTCGTGGCAGAAAACCGTTTCACCTGGGAGTTAGGCTCAAAAGCACCAAACCCAAACATAAACAGGAGAGCAGTGAGTACAACAAACCCAACCAAACCACAAGATTAAAGGACACCATGTGTAAAACGTATACACCTGCGCTCACATATACACACACCTTCTCACACACAAAACACACACACCTGAGAAACCCAAAATGGCCAACCTGCTTCATCTACATCGAAGGTCACCTGTGTTAGAAGGATGCATTACACAGTTCTTGGAAAGAGCACATGCAAATTATGGATGTCCAAAACAAAGGGACAAAAAGTGTCATTCAGTAAAGTCATGCGGTACAAGAAATATCACCCCAGCTGTAATTGTAACAAACATATATACACTCTGGCAGTCAAATATTTTTGAACACCTGGAGTTTCTTATGGTCTATTACAGTGTAATGACTATTACTGCCAAAGACATGACACAGACTAGCAATTAAACAATCAAATTTACATATGCAATTTAATAACTGGTTGCTCTCAGATCCTGCTGAGGCTCTAAATGTGTACTTTATTCAAATGCATTTGGAAGCTACTGCTGCTGATGGTTTTTCTTCTTGCCATCACATCGCACTGTGAGCAGCACTGTTTCAGTTAAGTCCAACGATCACAAATAGAAAACAACATTACGACTGTTTGGATCTTTCTAATAAACACAAGAAACAACCGGATTAAAACCTAAATTGGGAAATACAATTAGTAAACGGTGCCATGTGCCTTTTCTTTTCTTGCTCCGTGAGCTTGACATCGGCGAGTGAAAACGTGTAGCACATGATGCAATGCAGTCCAAGTAACGTCAAGACACCGTAAAACACAGTGATGTGCTTGGTAACACTGATTACAGCAGTTGATGTCATTACTACATGACAGAAGCAACTTGTAATAGGAAATGCATTATGTGAAATACTATAAACCTTTAATAAGGTTTGTTAGGTTTCGCTTGCTTTTAAAGGCTCACTATGTAGAATTTAGGGGGCTTTATTAGCAAAAATACAACTCAATTCAATTTGATCCGGATAGCGCTTTTAACAACGGACACGGTCACAAAGCAGCTTCATAGTAATATATAACCTCCGGTTATAAACTTCCAAGTGGAATATAATATTCACAGGTATATTTTCATTAGTGTACAATGATCTGTAACCAGTAAATGTTGGGCTTTTGTAAGCTTACAACGAGCTCTTTATATCTACATAGGGTTCTGGTCCACCTCTACGCAGCCGCCATGTTGAGCCGCTACGGTAGCTCAGAACGGACAAACCTCTACCGAGTGCCTTCTTCAATTTGCATTTTTATAAGTGGCAGCGTGAATCTGGAAGGAAGCATCAGAAGGGTGACAAAGAAGAAGAAAGAAGAGGAATCTGTGTTCGCTCTTGCTGGCTAACAAGTTTGAGAGCCCAAATTTTAACCAATGGAGGATGAATCGCATTATTTAGCACTGAAAAAGCAACAAAGCGTGAATGTAAGTACCCTTAAGTACGCTATGGGCACCTGACAGCCACCGTATGTTTTAATACATGTTTGGAAAGTGAGGATTAAGGGAGGGGCATTCAGTCCTAGATAGTGGACCTTTAATGGGAAAGCAACATCTATGTATAGGCTACAGGTTTAGTACTGTTTAGATAAAGAGAGGAACAAACCACCTGACCTGTCAAATCTCTTTGTTCATTATACAAGTTCAATTTGTATTCATCATAACATGACCTCAAGCAGCGATCCAAGTACCTTTCGCAATATAACCTCCAGTGGCCAGTTCTTACCAAATTACTCGGAACACTAAAGCGGCCATAGATAAACATGCCGTTTCATGCTGGTAGCTCAATGCTAATGTTTAACAACTGCCTGCTGAATGATGACTGGCCATATTTTTAAATAAGCCATTCATCATTAGAAATCCACATCACACCACCGGGAGCTCCTGGTCTAGCATGTTTGTCCTTATAATAAAACACCAAGACACTCTAAGAAACTCTTGTTAAGTGTAGACGCGGTCAAATTTCCCTGATCCTTTATGTACTGTGCCTGACTAAAAGAACGCTACGCATGGCGGACTACAATTTCCATCTAAAACGTCACACATCATATTCAAGGTGTTAAACACTCCATGTCCGTTTCCTCTTGCCATTTACTCATATTCTACTTATAGCGTTCAGTGCTGCTACTATACAACATTCTGTAAGGTCTGCTCATTAGTCAGATCAGTCATATATAAACATTACATAATAATCTGGCCTACCTGTAAGGACTCGACGCGCGCCTGTAACTGCAGCCGGTCTTCCAAGTCCTGGCACCGCTCTTCCAGTCCAAGGATTTGCTCCTGCAGTTGATTTCTTTCAAGCTCCAATTCTTCCACAACAGACCTCAGACCCTCTAAAACATCAGATACAGACTAGGTCAGAAAAATTTGTATTATTAGTAGAAAGAAAAATAAAAATCTGAAAAGTTACTACATTCCCATTCATGCTTATGGAAACATGCATACTATAGAAGGGGGAGCAAAAATGGCCAGAGGTTTGTGGATTTGCCCATTACACTCGTGTGTGCTTTTTAAACCTTTTTTTTTTTTTTTTTTTGCGCTCTTGTAATAACCCCCACTCTTCTGGGAAGGCTTTCCACTAGATTTTTGAATATGACCGAAGAACAATGCCTGGGGAAATTGTAAGGCTACAGCATAAAACAAAGGCATCTAATACTAGTTAGTGTTTATTTTTTTTATTTTAGTGTGCTTCCGACTTAGTGTTACAATGCGTCTTGGGCAATCGGATCACAAGCGGACGGCTCTAAATACAGGTGCAAATGACCTCCAAGACGCATTCGGTCGAACCACTTGCCGAGGTGGTTTGGAACGCATTGCGTACTGATGCGCATTCCCAGGGACTCTGGGAAAGTGAGGTAGAAAGTTCTGAAATCTGAATACAAGTGGTCAGTTTGGAGACACCTTGGAGACGCAGGTGTAAACGGCGAAGAGTCTTGGCTGTCCACTTGTGATCCCATCGCCAAAGACGCATTTTAAAGCCAAGTGTATACAAAGGCAAAGTTTACAAGGTTTTGAGTTATTTTCTAAGATTAAGGGTCTTTATTCTTGCATACAAATCCGTTTAAACATGCATACACATCAGAGACTAAATATCCTCACAGTACAGCTAAGACTTCTAAAAGCACAGAAAATCCCCCTATTCTCCTTGCAGAAAACACCTCTTAGAGGTGGGAAGTAAAGCTACCATATTTTTACTGTACAATTAGATAGCTGGGTGTCCCCAAATTTTGGATGGTAACCAAGTAATGGGTTTTGAACAGCCATGAAAGCTAAATAATATAGCAAAATATCATCCTTAAATGTATAAAGTCTACCTTTTTTATTTCTAACAAAGTTAATGTTGGTCTCGTGGCTACGATTAGTATAGTAACATTGCTAACTGCTGGCTGTCCACATGTACCTATTATTTCTTTTGCCTTTTCAATGTACACTATAGCAGTTGGGGCAAAAAACCTAGCATGGGTAGCCGAGCGCGCTAACGCTGCAATTCGGTTGCTTCGAACAATTATGATTTTCATCATGAATGAAATATTGAATGCTATGTTGTGGATTATTTGGGTGGCTTAAAAGTATCAGATTTCCGTAGGGATGGGAATTGAAAACCGTCCCAAGGTGTCTGATCCATCGGAATGGTGTGGCTCACTGTTATCATGTGACAGCTACAGGGGAGGGTGAAGGCTTTCACTTGATTCCCCCAAGACACATGAAAGCAGCCGACTATATCTTTTCAAATTACTGTAAATGCTGCATCACACACAGAGGAACGTGCGATCCGCATACATGACCTCACAGACTACCATGACTGATTAGCGCCGCTGGGGACAGAGCACGCCATTCCCTCTTTCCCAGACAGGGAATCGTCACTTTAAAACCTGCGTTTCCACACAATGTAGCAGACGCACCACTCAAAAACACGTAAGTATCTCTTAGTCATGCCATAATTATATCACACGGTTTGAATACATTTATGCTACACAGAAAATGATTGCGCTTTCAACACATAGACTCTACTACACAAAACACAAATGGTTGAAAGGTAAACACTTACCGCAGATGAAGGCAATACACACCAACATTATTACATGAAAACAAATCTGTTAAGGGCATTCGACATGGACTACAGCCTACAGAACCGAGACTAGGCAGTTCATCCAGCACGCACATGCTCCCAATCATCTACAAAAATAAAGCAAAACTACAAAACAATTTTTATCAACTTAAAAAGACCATCACACTGGTTTGATTGATGGGTTAGAAAAAGATAAAAATATGCATTTGAATAAGGTTGAGTGAGGTGAAAGAATACGCTGCCAAATGAGGAAACAAAACGCACAAAAACCAACAAACAAACAAAAAAAAAAAAAAAAAAAAAAAATATTAACACAATTATAAGGCCAATGTTCATAATAAAAAAAAAAAAAACTGTGCTTATGCTTATAATTTTGCTTACAATATAAACCTAATAATGCCTCAGCTTTAAGACTTGAATATATTCATTTAACAGATAATTTGCTAATTAGGGGTGAGAGAGGGGCGCTCAAGTTGAATCCTACATAGTGGACCTTTAATTACATGTTTATAGAACCGCTGCATAAAAGCAAGACGACTTTGTGCCTCGCGGCCGTGCCGGTGTTCAGCAGAATAGCACTCCCTCTCGTGTGATGTTGCTGAAATACTAATGAGGGAAATACTGTGATTAACCTCAGTGCATGCCTAATACAGACTCGCAGATAAATAATGAGGTTCTGTTTGTCAAGGAATACAAACACAAAAACACCACTATCACCTTTCAGGTGTTTAAAACGTCATAGAGAAAACTAAAATATAATAGAACCAGATTACAAAAATAACAAGCAGTTACAATGCTTTATGAACATGAGCACTTGTAGAGAGTCTTACTCGAATACAATATTTGAGGATGTTGCACTATGAGGAGAGCGCATGCCAGGCTGAACCGTCTAGTGTGCTTCACACCTGTGTTTGAGGCAGTGAATTCGGGCCACCAACCTCCCATGTTCTCCCCTTCCATCGGCGTGATGCTGCCAGAGGGATTGTGGGAATCGGGGAAAGACGACCTGTTGTCAAACTCGAAGTCCTCCTGCAAAAGTAACGAGTCAGTCTAACTAAACTTATTAGAAATGCTCATTTCTTACTATATTCATGAGTCCGAGTGTTTGGACACTGAAGAGTTTTCGAACTATACAAATAAACTACCTAATATCTTTTACATACTGCACATAATGCTAATAAATAATTCAATCTATTTAGGGCTAAAATGCTCCATCCTCACCTCTGATTAGAAGACAAACTAAATGCAGAAGTCTATTAGTCAGCCAAATAAATATTCATCATTACTAGGTTAATTATGTAATCCTGTATTAACAATACACATGCTTCATCTGCACTTAAGGAATAGATTAGCAAATAAACAGGCCAATGTCAGCTAATAATCAGTTGATTGATTGATATAAATAATACCATTTGCATTATGTGGCAACAGAGATTTGTTTATCCAGAGGAATGGGCACTTTTATTTTGACATTGGTTCATATGATGTTAACATAGTAATGCATGTTAATTCAACAATATTCGGTAAATTATTAAACTGCTCACTTAAACTCCTAACATGCAGATAGTCCTGCTAATAATTTGCCAAATAATAATTCAAAAAAATTATAATAAGCAAGAGGCTACTAGCAATTTAAGAGTTGCTAATTAAATGGCACCTCATTTTATTGGTGTAGAAAAAAAAAAAAAAAAAAGAACAGCCATTGGCTTCATATAGTCCCACTTTTTTTACTTATCAAATGGAAGTGGAATAAATAAACAGCTGTCAACAAATATGCACCAATTTCCTTATGAATAGTTGCCTCCGGGTGTTTTATTTCTCATTCCGAAACTCTTAACCAGACTGCACTGACATGGTGAAACACTGCTCGTACCTGCAGGTTGCGAGGGCTGGAGCTTCCCGTCTTCTTGCCCTTTTGTGGACGGAGCCCTCGAGCCTGAGCCAACTCCTCCTCCAACTCCCGCTGCCGATTGGCCAATGCTGGATCGGAGCAGCCAGGAAAGAACCAGTCATCCTCAATCAGTTTTGTGCCACAGGAAGTTATGAGGGGTTTAATAACATTTGTACCAAAGAATGAAAGAAAAAGCAACTGAAGAATGAAAGAAAGTGACTGATGGCGTGCAGAACCGTCTGACTGACGGGGGGGGTTAAGAGCAAATGGAGAACTAGAAATGGGTAACATGCACAAACACGTTTTCATGAAAATCTTGCAATCGTACAAAGCTATGCACCACCAGAAAGCTGGACCAGAGCACATGAACAGACTGAGAATACGAAAAGAGCTGTTCAACAAATTAATATGGCAATTTCTTGAGATTTATGATTTAACACTGGCATAGATCACAGGTTAAAATCCTAGAGTCATTCGTTGGGAATAACAGCTGGCAACATACTCTTCCACTGTGTCTCCATGCATTCTTCTGCACGTACACTTGCTAGTTTGAGTGCATATGGACGGTGTACTCATAACAGTCAAAATGTTGAGTATGAATCCCTGGAAACTTCTCACCCTCACTGTCGCCATCTTGGTTATGGCGAACAATAGGATAGCTCGCCAATGTATTTTCGAACTGGTGAAAACGGAGGCCGAGGAAGCTGCAATGGTTGGAACGGTCTTGAACACCACACCATACAAATCTCACAAGTTATGAACGTCTACACGCTGTTGTCCGATCTTGTTTTGATTTAGCAGTCTGCAATGATTCGGCGGGTGAATCGTGGTTCAACAGATCTTCATTGCTGGTATGTTGGTATGCTGGATTTGAGACAACACTACCCTGTCAAAATGAACGTGCTACGCGAGTAAGTACACAGTGGGCACAGTGCACCGCACGCAAGTGTAGTAACGGAAGTTTCTGGATTGAGACACAGCACTACAATTGCGATGCGGCTACCATTATAAACCACCTCCAGAAATTTACCACATAAACTAGAAAAGAGAAGGGGGAGGGAAAAAAAAAAAAGTTTTACCCTTTATTTGTTTTATTATTATTATTACTAGTTGTCATCAGTTTTATTTTTCTCTACACCTGACTGCAGTCAATCAAATCAAGCCTAGTGGCAAACAATAGATTGATTAAGCAAGTAATAAAATTTTAATTTATCACCTGGCTGGAGTGAGAGTGCTGGTTTCTAGTTTGTCAGTTATTACCTGCTTTATATATTACGCTGAATAGCCACAAATGTGCTCAGTACACTAGTGTTGTTCAACCACTATGAGTACATGCTGAGTTACCCAGTAAGAATCATTAATACTACGATGATATGCTAGATCATTGGTCGCCAACCCTGTTCCTGGAGATCCACCTTACTGCAGGTTTCATCTCCAACTCAAATCTGAAAACACCTCTTTTAGCTGAAGAACTTGTTAAGGCAATGATTGGATGGTCAGGTGAGCATGATTATGGTTGGAGCTAAAGTCTTCACGGAGGCAGATCTCCAGGAATCGGGTTGGTGACCTCTATGCTAGAAGCTCAGGGTTTAAGCGTGGTAAAGCTGGACACTTTCATATACACATACAATATATGTACATATAATGCAGGACATAATGCACAATTATATTAACGTAAACAAATACTGTTGATGTTAATAACTAATCAAATATAAACAACTCTTCCTATTGTGATTGTATTTACGGAGCCGTCTGTACAGGTCAGTACATCTTCGCATGTTAAGTGAAAGCCATGCATTCGTTTGTGTGTTCTTCATAAATATCTTAACGAATGATGAAATCGGCAGGATGAAGTGTGTTGTCCAAAAGCAACAAACTGACTGCAAGGGAATGAGCATCAACTGCATTGGGGAATTCCTCCCGAATTCTGCTTTGTGCAAGGGCAAAGCTATTGGGGTTTTGGATAACCAGGTGAAATTTCGTAAGATCAACATCTAATTGATAGGCGTGTTGTATTGTGAATAATCAGCACAAAACATATCCCCATCTGTTTTGTGGCAACAGTGAAGTCTGGCTAAGAAAGTAGATTGAAAGATCAATGAAAGGAAGTGACGGGGGGGAAAAACAAAACAAAAGGACAGGCTTGAGGAAGTCGCACCTTACAAAAGAGGAAAATCAAAAAGAGGTAAGCGTTCAGTTGACAGTTTATTAGGCACACCTACCTTGTAGCTACACTCGTTGGCTAGTTTATCAGGTCACTTTGTAGGTTTACACTTACTGACTGTAGCTCATCCGTTATGCACAACTTGCAGCCTGGCTTTACCCAATAAGAATGCAGGTACTGACGCCAGAGCAGCACGGTCTACCAGTGTCAGGGTTGTGAGCTGAGAAAGCTCCATTGCCTAGATATCATTTCAACAGTGCAGTGGTGATGCTACGATAGCACATTCACCCTGATGAACAAAGCAGCAAACAAATGGCACTTTTCTACAGTGCAGCAGCTTATGACTTATGTCTAGGATTATGGTTTAGATGGCCAGAAGTGTTAATACTTTCTGACTCCACATTCTCCTGTCTGATCTCTCCTACCTCCTTTCTCTGGCTTCTCGAAGCTAAGCCTCACCTACGTGCACAGGTATGTGATGGGTGATGGGAGACTCCCACAGGCACTCAACCAGGATACACATACACCAGAGTTTGGATTAGTTCTGTAACACTGCACTGCTGTTCAGTAGAGAATTGTCCAAAGTACAGTCAGTACCTTCAAAGTGCATTCACATCTGACAGCACAGCCGCCGAGTGTAGATATAAGGCAGGTCTTCTTAAATACAACTGCCAACTGAGATTACTGCTGCACGAGGACGATTAAACATGAATGAATAAACAGGATGAAAAATAATGATTAGCAACCATGCAGTAGTGAACGTTCAACGTCCAAAAGTCTGAGTGTGCAACCAAGAGCCATTATACCCGAAAGCATATATTCAGCTGATCCTTGTTGCTCAAGAGTGCATCATTTGAAACGGATCGATGCTTTACAGAATTGTATGAACTTCCCATATAAAACTGGAATCGCTCACACTATTCCCTTCACTTCGCTTTTCCCCCCAGCTCAAATTCAGACTTTTGGAGAGTCTCTTAACACAGGACAAAGATTTCACAGGGCAATTTTCTGGAACGAGGACCGTGAACTTCATTTGTTGGATTAGAGCTAGTATTGACCCTTTGAATTGACACTTGCAATACTCAAAGCAACAGAACGCCGTTGATTGCTTTGTTGTGTCGGATCGCTGCAGGGTTAAAAAAAAAAAATGAATGAAGCATTGAAACGGTGATGTTAGAATTAGTACATGGAACAGATGGTTAAGAAAACAAAAACAACAAAACGTGAGTGTTAATAATGTGAATTTAACAACACCAGGCCCCAGCACAAGTAATCTCAATCCATCCAGACGAAGAAAAAATATATATGCTAAGGTGACCTCTGGTAAAAGTTGGCAAACCAATGATATATATAAAAAAAAAGAAAAGAAAAAAAGAAAAAAAAAAACATATTAAGTCAAAATCAGGGAAAAGGGATACGACTACTACTACTACGAAGTGGGGAAAAAAAAAAGATCAGCATTGACTCACAGACTTGTCAAGTTTGCCACAATCAAGTCAAAAAACTCAATTCATCCTTTGAAATTTAAATATTTAGTGTAAATGTGTATAAGCTATATAAGTGGGCATAACTTTAATGCTTCACCATTACCAGGCCTTTGTTATAAATAGGCATGTGTTGATAATAAAACTGTGACATAACCGTGGAATAAGGGTCCTTCTTAAAGAAGGCAATTCCTTCAGCGTGATAATACTGTTATACTGTATGTCCACGCGTGCCTATTCGGATATGATTAGAAAACCAACACCAAAAACATATATATTGCATCTAGAGTGTTAAACAGCTGGTGAGTGTCGAGCCGGGCCTGGTCAACAAGAGGTCATCAGATACAGGAAATAAATAAATATTAAAACATGTAGGAAAAAAGGAAGATGAAATAAAGGAAATGATGATGCCAGACATCAGCCTCGGCTGTACTGCTCCCGTTTCCGCATTGATGGGCAAAAAGGATTCTGGGAAACAGGAAGCAGTACAGCAGGAAGGCAGACGCCGAGTGAAACCTGCATGCACAAAACTGACGGGAAACTGTTTCTCTTTGGCTGAACCAATCACAAAGAGGGAGGGAGAGAGGGATGGGGAGATGAAGCGGCGCGAGGCGTGATGGGGCCGAGGCACGGGGCCGAGGCACGGGGCCAATGCTCAGCTCAGTGATGGTGGAGAGAAAATGAAAACATAAATAAGGGACCATGCTTTAACCCTTGCATGAAAATAAAAGGATGTTTGCAATGTGCAAGACCTCTTGCTTGTATAAATATTTAATGCTGATGCTTAGGTTGGATCCTTCCTTATGGACAAATAAATAAAGGCACATTCATTAAAAAAAGAAATTACTGTTGGTGTTATCCTCTCTCCCTTTCCTTACCCTCTCGTTCCTCCTCTATGTGGCTCATTCGGATTTCCAGCACGTTTTTCTCCTCTCGGATCTGATTTCGTGCTGCTTCAGCTTCGGCCACCATCGTCATCATATCCTGCCACTCCATCACCTGACTCTGCGCATCGTCCATGCTTCCAGATTCACTCGCCTGCGTGGGAGACAAGCAGCAGTTTCCTGAGCTAATCCTTATAACTCAGCTATCCATCATCTGACAAGAAGACCCATCCAGTGTGTGATATCTCTGTTTAGAACGGAAATCTGTTGTGTTAACTGATGTGGTCTGTTGATGGTACGATTAAACCATCACGCACTTGCTCCTCTAGATGTTACTGCCCCAAATGCTTCCAGCCTACATGCTGTCCAGTGTGAAGACAATAAAATATCTGACCTGGGAGGCAGCTCGCTTGGTGACCTGTTCCAGATCTGCCTGCATTTTCCTCTGCTGTTCCTCATAAACCACCAGCTTGGCCTCTAAAACATCTACAAAGATAAACAACCAACCAAACAACTTTACATGCAGATAATAGGACTATAAATGTATACTAAGCATGCGTTTATTTATGACCAACGTATTTGATCATAAGAAAAAACTTTTTTTTTTAAAGCGACTGAAAAATAAATTTTTAAATATCACTATACTTAACTAAGTAAAGTGATTATGCCTCTAGGATTCTGAAGAAAAATCATTGATATTTGAACTCAACAGCAAAACAAATACAGCTCCCATAAGTGCTTCTTCAGAAGCTCCGCCCCCAAGTTCATGGAAGCACAAGGGAGCGACACCGCCCTCGCTCCTTCCCCTCCCCTTCCCTTCCCCAGCCTGTGCACAGGCATCAACCCCCCTGATAAAAGACTGCACCTTTAAATATATAAATATTTGCAGTATTTCACCATTTTTTATAGAACCACAAAATATGACTAGATTCTTTAGATTGCTGTTTAGGTCACTCGGAAATTTCACTTTGGCTTGCTGTGAGAAAAAGCGTGACATGATTAGGAACACGTTTTGTTTTTCAAATTAGGAGCGAAGACTTGGGATTACAGACTAATCAGAGTTCATGATCAAACCAAATAAACATGCTGTGTGTCCTGCATCTCAGTCCCACACACATTACAAACGTGCAAAGACAATATGACTTTTTTATGCAATAATGAGATGAATAGTCAGATTCAGTAGTAGATGTTTTATGCAACAAGTGTTTTTTTTTTCCTGTTTGCCTCTTACCGTTTTTGGCCTTGAGCTCATCGCATTGCTCGAGATTACACAGCAGCTCTTCTCTCTCCTCCTCGAGCTCATTAACACGGCTGCGGAGTGCGCCCACATCAGGAGCACCATTTCCACTCTGGCAGGTCAAACACGGAGAACAAAAAGAAGTAAGTAAGTATTTACTGTAGCACCTTTACGCACCTAATATCACTCTGCAATTATACAGTAAATGTAATGATGGCATTAAAAAACTGCAAAAAATACAATGCATTTACATTGTGGAAATTTCTTAAAAATAAAACTTGATAATTATTTTTTTATGTAATTTAGTTCTAAACCAGATTGAGCTTTCCTCAAATTCACGGCAAACTTAAAAAAAAAAACAATCAAATTCATTTTAAATGTCAAATGTTATTCATTAAAAATTGCCTTCATCTTCATTTGAATTACAAATCTTTATTACATCCTGCACAGATTATTCATAGCAATACAAGTTGGATGAGTATAGCGAACCTGCGCTTTCTTCAGCTCGTCTTCCAGCTGTCGGATACGGGATTTGGACCAGGCTTTCATCTTTAAGAACTTTGCCTCTGATTTGCTGGCCTCTTCTGCCTTTAGCTTAGCTTGGGCTAATTAAAGGAAGCACATGCAAAATGAAAACATGATTTATTATGTTTCTTTAAATTTGAAACGTGGACAATATTAATGAAAAAGAAATGTTTCTCGTGTGTTCATATAGCACTAAAAGAACACTGTACAAAAATAAGCAACTGATTTCATATAGAGACGGCGACTTGAAACAATGCAATTAACAAATCGCAAAGATACAGGCTATGCAACTGACCCAGGGTTTGTACTTGTCTAAACAAACTATTATAGCCGTCTGTGATAGTTACTCTGTATCAAAAGGGTTCACAAAGGCACTTTGGTTTTTTTATTACTTATTTACTGTATTTGGCTTGATTGCAGAATGTCCGATATACAGCTGCTGCTCCTTAGCCATAAATGATACCTACTTGAATTCCCTTCAATTTCAAAGTTTGTTTACCGAAATTTCCTATTATTTTCTTATTGTTGTTGTTCTATTTTGCATTATTAAAAATATTACTTTATATAACTTAACACAGTCACAGCTTTTGGGATAATTATTCTATGCCAAATAATACATTTAATAAATACATTTCAAGTCCACTGTGTTGGTGTACAAAGGCAAAATGATGAAAATTATGTTACTCTCTACATACTTATAAGAATAACTAAAGCGGTGATGCACCGTCACATGCTTTAAATATATTACTCAGTAAACACTGAAGTGAAGATTTGCTTTTAAAAATTATAATCGCAAAACAAATCACAATCGCAATATCGCTCAGAAAAATCGCAATTAGATATTTTCCCAAAATCGTTCTTCCGTCAGAACTGGACAGTTCAAGTCAAATGGATTTTGATTGTTGTTGCATGGCTCATGATCAAGTCTGGTCTGATATCGGACTCTTTTGAACAGGCAATGCTTATAAACATCATGTTTGAAACTGGACGAGTGTTTCATTGTTGTCCGCACCTACAGTTCTCATAAAATGGAAATGATTTGGGTTGGTCATATATATATATTTATAAAAAAATAATAATAATAAAAAAAAAAAAAACAGGGACCCTTCGGTTAGGGGCAGATGACAAGATAAGACAGATCAAGAATCCTATAGAACACCTTTGCGATGATTTTGATATATATTTTAAAAAAAAAAAAAAAAAAAAAAAAAAAAAAAAAAAAAATTCAGTAATGTAGCATTTTCAGATTGACAAAAAACATGCTTGTTTATTTTTTTATTTATTATTTCTTGCATTTATAGAAAATGTGTACTGTGATCTGTATCATTACCTGGATATGAAATGACCTACATCTATAAGGCAGAATTTTTTCTACCATTGTAGAAAAATGGTAGAAGTAGTGTATATTTTAAAAATAAATTTAGATTTCAATAATATTGGGATTATATAATCTGAACTACTTTGTCTTATATTTTCAAACTGGAAACTTTGGAAACGCGATACTCAAATCTGCCGCAGGGTAGAAAGAGATGAATGTACTACAAGTTTAACAACATTCTTCTTATTATGTTTCCTAAATAACACTTTGTACAGTGTCAGAAACCACCTAATCAAGCACATGGCTGAAGGGGAGTAGTCTGAGGAATGCCTTATTCGCTTATTAGTCAGGAAATGGCCTGGGTCAGTGAAACATATTTGCTAAATTCTGTGCAGTGCATGCTAATAACGACATGCTACTAATTAAAAAAATTTACCCTCAAGCTCTGAGAGTCTCTGGTTCACTAATGGGTCAACAGGCAAGTCTGCAGATGTGGTGACTGAAGCAGATGACATCATCTCTTTCTCCGACACCTCCTGCTCATATTTCTCCGTCACTTTCTTCAGCTCCTCTTGGTGTTTCTCCATGAGGTCTCGAACCTGAGTGCGCATGATGTGTTTCTCAGCGTCCATCTTAGACTGAAGGTTTTCCTTCTCGCTCTGTAAGCGTCTCAAGCACTCGTTCAGCTCCTACACGGAGGGAACAAGTCAGACAGATTCATTTGTTAAAGTTTGAGTTTAGTTATAGTATGAGTAAAAAAAAAATTTCACCCCATCAAACGGAGAGCGTGTTAGCGAAGAAGCAGTTTTCCTGAAAAGGTCTTAACACGTACTGTACATGTAGATGTAGATGAGCGAGGATCATTTCCTTTTCCTCACCTGAATTTGCTGATCTCTTCCATCCACTTCTCCCTGAAGGACGTCGATCACCTGAGTTTTTCCCAGAAGAACCTCTTCCTTTTCATGCAGTTTCTGTTTAAGAGCCTTCAAAAGCTGGTGAAATGAACGAGAAGCCAATGTACAATGTACATGCACCCTTAGTGCAGTGTAATAAATCGGTAGCTGACAAAACACCCAAAATGCTTAATTATGAGAACTCAGGTTTGAAAGCATTAAGTGTGTATTTATATCGTTTAAGGGATTCATTCTACAAACTTCCTTATCTTACCTGCTCAAGATCTGCACTAGCATCTGACTTTGCTGCAAGTTTAAAAAGCTCCTGCTCGTGTAACTGATTCATCTCCATTAATTTGTTGTCTTTTTGCAAAATGATGTCCTTAAAGGTCTGGATCTGTAATTTAAAAACAAAAAGGTTTCTGTTTTTATGCTACTGTTGAATTTGTGGGGAATAAAAACATTACCTGATACATTATTATTGCAAGAATGAATGGGAAAAAAAAGGGAGGGATGTATACATTGCTGAATGGATAGATTCCAAGTAAAGATAGGACTGCCTGAACAAACGGTGCATGGTAGATGGCTAGAAAGCAAAGACATTCTTGTCTGACTGAAACTCTGAATGGAAAGTGTGCAGGTTTTTGCGATGACCTTTTTAATCGGCATTTATTAAGTACTCCTCCCACGGCTCTGAACACCTCTATTATGGGCTGATTGAGGGGTCACGCCAAAAAACTGCACCCACACTGATCCTCCTGGATCAGGTTCCCCAGGACAGGACTAAATGAATATTGCATGATGAATAGATGGATAGAAGGATAAAATAGGATTGCCTAAATGAAAGGACTAATGAATGCATAAATGGATGGATGGATGGCAAAGATAAGACTGTGTGAATATGGATGGATGGATGGATGGATGGATGGATGGAATAAAGCTGCTTAACAAATAGTCAATGACAGATAAATGGCAAAGAATGAAAGGGTGGATGAATGAATGGATGAACGGACAGATAGATGGGCCTGAAAGAATGGTGCATGATGGATGGTTAGACGGATAAATGGTCAGATGGATGGACAGAATTGATTGGATTGCATGAATGGCAGATGATGGATGGAAGGCTAGAGGGCTAAATGGATGGATGGATGGATAGATGGCAAAGACAGGCTTGCCTGAATGAAAGGGTGGATGAATGAATGGATGGACAGATGGATGAATGGATAGATAAGACTGAATGGCGCATGATGGATGGATGGACGGATGGAGGGACACGTGAACCATTGGAAGAATGATTCTTTGCCATCTCGTCCTCTCCCACAGTAAAGTCTGGAGTCAGCGTAAAGAAATGAAAACACAAGCAGAAAGTATCGCTCACATTTTGCTTGTACATGTTCTCCTTCTGCTCAAACTGAGCTCTCTCAGTGACCAGCAGCTCTTTGAAGCTGTCGTTCTGCTCCTTCAGGAGGCTGTACTTCTCTTCTCCATCGCCAACCTTTTTCGTCAAGTTCTTCACCAGCATCTGCAGCTCCTGCACTGCTGATTCCTGAAATTATGCAAATGACAAAAATACAAGAGTAATAATTTCATGTCACAATACCCGCACATTACAATGTCCTTATTATTGAATAATGAAATATTCAACACATCAAGTTGTGTGAGACATTGGTGTACGAAATGAAAGGTCGCAGTGTCGAAGCTGAACTTTAGTGGAGGCGTCTTGCTTGAGATATTATTGATCAGATGTTAATCAATGGAAATTTGTTGACATAAAATAAAAGGGAGCTGTTCTTGCCTTGTTTTCCGGTGTTATTTGCTCCACTGTCTTAACTGCCTTCTCTCCACCGATGGACATCTGTAAATGAATGATGTAGTCCTCTTTCTCAGCCAGGCGTTTGTCTTTTTCCACCAACATGGCATCCATCTCAGCTCCGCGTTCTCTCTGGGTTTCCAGCTCCTGTGTCTAATACATAAGGCGCTTGACCAAAACGTGTCCTTTTTATTCCCTATATTAAAAAGGCAAAGCTGCTGTACCTTCAGCTGCAGTTCCTGATTTCTTTGTGCAAGCTGCTGCTCGAGGTCCTCCACTTTCTTTTTAAGCAACAAAATTTTTCCTCTGCTGGCGCCGGAGTGCTCCGATTCCCCCGATTCTCCACTTCCACTCTACACATATTAGTTAAACCATTAGTGCTTTAGCAAATCCCAGTACAACCTTACTTTAAAATAAATAATAACATTTTTAAAACTTCATATATAAATGGCGCATTTATCAAAAAGGCACTGTTCAAAACGCTTCGCTGAGTTTAGAGTTCGTCACGCCTTTTGACTTCGCTACAGTCCTCCATCGCCTCACATGTTAAGTGGAAAAGCTATCAGAGATACAGCACAGACTCTGCCAAGGGTGTGAGCAGGAAAAATCAACAAAAACACACGTCTTGACATTCTTCCAGCAAATGAATTACACGAAGCGTTTCAGTCGGTGACTTGTCTTCCGCAGTGATTATGTTAGTATGGCCTTATCTTGAAGCCAAATTTCGTCCACTCGAACACAGAAAAAAAAAAATTTTGTTTTGAATGTTATTGAAGGACAATCCTCATCCTGACCCTCTTAGTACAGAATGTAAAACTGGTTTCTTTAAAGATCATTAATAATGCACCTGTGGTGACAACCTCAATCATAGCGGAGATCCCAATAAAGCATTATATCCAAATAAAGGACAAGATCATCGTAGTCATGACGTTTTAGTGGTGTACCGTGATAGTTTCCTTTTAAAAATGCAGGAAATCGTGGTGATGAGCACCGTTACCCGTTTAAGCTGTGGTGTTGTGTTTTTGCCCGCTGGTTCCCCCTGCTGCTTCCTCAGCTCCTCCAGCTGTGAGTTTAGAGACGTGACCTTAGCTTTGTTCTGGAGTCGCATCTTAGACAGCTTCGCCTCGCACGCCTCCTTTTCAGCCTGTAGAATTTATTATTAAGAGAACGTGTTTAGACGTCAAGATCACACTAATTTCCCATACATTGGCCTTGTGTTCTTATATTTGACACGTTACGGAGTTCCACCTCAATCCCTGTTCCATTACTTTTGCTAATGAGTGTAATGCCTCATTAAAGTAGGAGTCTCTAGAATAACTAAAACGCACATCTCCATTACACTGTGGTATGTGTGTAATTCCCCCTGGTTAATCTCACAGCACTGAAAGATTAACCACACTGCTCAGAAGTCTGCAGAGAACCGTAATCCTCTATTGTTGCCGTGTTTTGCTAGTACTTCGCTCTGCATTCCATTCCATTCATACGCGGCTTTCCAAAACATCATCAAGTCAAACGGGAAAGGTCGTGCGCTTGTGAGCTACTGTGCTGTTGAACATGATGAGCAAAAATACGACATCAACCAAACACACACGCCTGATACACTACAGCACAACATAACGTACCTGTGCAATACAGCAGATGATTCTAGCTTGTTAACCATGAAGCAATGCCTTCGGCAACGTCTTAAACCTTAAAGTAGTTTCACAAAAATGTAAGCAGTCGGTGCGCTATTTCGAAATGTTACATACTTCGGGAAATTTACAGTTGATTATAAATAAGTAATGTTTGGACTGTTTAGCAAAAAAGGGCAGCCAATAGTGTGAGTGTTGTTAAAGTGACATGTAAATAGGCCAGCTAGGTGATGTGTCCATAACGCTGCCTCTTAACTAAATTCTTTTCTACGTCATCATGACTCATGCATTCATGATGGACCTAATCCAGTTGGCCACGTATCACCCTGAGGCTCCAAAATCAAATCATATCCTAGCACAGAGGATTCAAATACTGAACTGTTGTCTAAATTGTATCGTATTGTGAAGTTTACTCCCCTACTACATACTGCTTCTGGAACCGTAAACCGACTAGTATGTATTTTAGGTATCCAGGACTACATGCTTAAGCAAGACTGACATATTTAACACACAGCAGCGTTGAATTGCTGATTGGCCAGAAGGTGTTGATTCATTTTCTATACAGGGAGTGCAGAATTATTAGGCAAGTTGTATTTTTGAGGAATAATTTTATTATTGAACAACAACCATGGTC
>JAQQZR010000037.1:15905119-15918595 GCA_030068235.1 Notoglanidium macrostoma | reverse complement strand
TCAACAACCGCTCAACTAAGTAAAGAGAAACAACAGTCCATCATTACTTTAAGGCATGAAGTGTCTTTTAAGTAATACAAATAAAGAAAAAAACATTGAATTAGAAGATGTGTCCAAACTTTTGATGGGTAGTGTATGAATATTAAACAGAGACATGAATAGATTTTTTGCAGTGCAGGTATATGGGGTGGAAAGTGCCATTCCTAATAAATATACTAAACTGATGTTAACTATATATTTGTCTAATGTTAGCTAAAACAAACATACATGGACAAATTTTATTTCACAAGATATAACACTATATAATCCTCCATGTCTCATGACAGGAAAATTTTCAAGCAGGAAAATCAAGCGGAGACAAATTATTACCAATGTGAGAGGCAGGAAGGGGGCGGGGCTTCCAGGGGGTCAGTTAAAATTGGAGATTTCCAAACACCATAGCAACTGTCAATCATTCTAGATTCACATATCGATTTGCTCATCTGTCGTTTCTTTTAGGGGACAAAAAAAATCTGTTCTTTTTGCATATTTATGAATATCAGCATTGTCCATTGTTAAAATCCTTTAAAAAATGAGTAAAGGTTGGTAGGCCTGCCATCTATTCCACTCATATCACTCTCTTGGAGTTGTGGTCTTGCAATCTCATGATGATAGGGTGAACGTTTTTCTGTTGCACCACCCGGGTCCATTTTTTTTATTTCTCTCAAGCAGACTCGTATATCACTATCCCTGCTGCCTTGAGCCAATAAGTGCACTCTTTTCTAAGTGTATATTAGTGAAGAATGATGGATCACGGATTGAGAATTCTCATATGGCACATTAACTTTGGCTAACTGTGGAAATCCTAGCGGTACTTCTTGTCATGCATTCAGATTTTAGGAGCTGACAGGTGTATGGCTTATGCACTGATGATCCTTTAAGTAATTTTTTGTGACAGGGCTGTAAATAGATCCCCTACTCACTCACTCATAACAAACTCCACATGACCAAACAGAACAACAATGATTATATTCCATTTTAATCTTAACCTTCTCCAAGTTTTCATTACCTAACAGTGCAATGTTCTGTTGCTCCATGTCATCTCATTACATTTTACAGCAATACATCTTTCAGTATAAACTATATTGTTGGAATTGGAGCCCCAGAAACCCTTCCCATGTTCGGGGCTTTCTTTCTCTGTCCATGACTCTGTGTTGTTTACACTGAAGTCTTGCGCAACTGCATTATTTTCACATTTTTGGCTCATGGATACACCCTGGGGAGCACAGTTGATGTCAAGGTCTGTTTGGTGTTGTAAATGGAAACATCATTTTGTTAAACAGTTTACTTAACCAAGCATATTTTTTAATTAATGCATGGATAGTAGGGATAAGACTGAATTCTTAATACAAATGATAATGAAAGTTTAAGCAAAAATAGCTGTTATCAGTATGACTGACAACATTTGCAGCTTGCATTAAAAATATTGTGGGTGTCTTCAAAGCAATGTTAACATGTCACAAAAGCAATCTGAGCTAGCCTTCAATCTAAACAGCTAGTTACAATATTTAAATAGTTAACTAATAGGCATAACTAATATTCTTTTTGTTCAAGCTGATGTTACAAAATGAATCTTAGTTTGTTTCCTTCAGTCTGAAAGCAACTGTTCTCTGACTTCTTCACTCCTCATGAAATGGATATAAACAAATATGACCTTTAAGCATCATTGTCCAGTCTGATTTTGTTTTTTTACTACTTGCAAATCAGCCTTGCAACAGCTAGGAATGATTATTAGGACTGATCTGTCAGTAGTGTGTTAAAATAGGATATAAAACTTTGCTCATATTTCTTGTGCATTCTGGCCATGATAAAGATCTTTGAAGTTTTTGTTTGTTTGTTTGTTCGTTTGTTTGTTTTAAATGCATGTGTTAGCCAGCTTGCAACGCTGGCACTTACCATTTCCATTTGGTTATCATTGGCTTTGCTTCATGCAGTTTCTGCTAATAACTATGTGTTTCGATAGTTATTTCAGCTTTACAAAGTGAAAAAACAATGATAGCTATGAATAATGATTAAAGGAAATGGCGGTGAAAGTACAATAGAGAATTAAAAATTTGTAAAATAATGTACTTATTAATGTAATAGAGTGAGCTTTTCTGTAATGAAGGTACAGATGTTAAACATGTGTGTGGGTTCAGGGTCTCCTATGGTGACAGTTCGAGTCCAGCATCCTCCTGAAGCAACGGTGAAGATCCACCAGGTGGTGAAGGTCACTGCAGGTTCAAGCTCGGAGACGGTGGTGCGATCATCTGGGCTCTCGGGTTCCCGTGGCAGCAGCGGTTATAGCAGCACATTTCTGGAAGACAGAGCAGAGGCTCCAGCAGCTCTTGTCCAGGCCCAAACATTCAGGGGGGACTCTGTCTACACAGAGGCCTCTGGGTTTAAGTATTGCTTCAGAGAAGTTCGCAATGGACAGGTGAGAAACACATATCAAACAAACACCAAACACACTTGCATAGTCTCTCATTCTCAGTAGACAGTCTCACATTCAACAAGTCAGGCAAGTGTGTAGAAAACACACATCATGTGTTATGAATTTAGATTGACAGTTGGATATATTCATATACAGTGCTGTGCAAAAGTCTTAGCACATGCAAAGAAATGCTGTAAAGTAAAGATGAAGAAATTAAATCTTTCTGCTTAAAAGATAAATACTACAAAGTGCAGTAAACAGTAATAAACTACAAAAAAGTCAATATTTGGTGTGACGACCCTTTTTTCTTAAATAGTAGTCCCAGGTGCAATGTGTACAGTTTTATAAGGAAATGAGATGTAAGTTTTACTGAACATCTTGGAGAATCTTTTTTTTGCAGCAAAACCCTGGAGCCTTCATTATTCATTTTTTTGTCTATAAAGTGGTCTCTTATGTAATATGTTGCTTTATTTACTGACATACAAACAAATTTCAAATACAAATTATTGTTTGGAAAAGTAATGTTTGGAAATTTTAAATGGTTTTTGTACTGACTGAATTATGCAGAATTCATAAAATAAATATCTATAACAAAATTTGTACTAAACAATGGGGGTGCCTATGACTTTTGCACAGTACTGTACATTGTTTCTTTGAAGAACTTGATTGATATATGTTTGGTCCAACAACACAAGTAGATGTATAATTTACATTTGGGGTGGCGATGTTTTGGCAAGTGAAAATGATGACTGGATTATTGCTGTACAAGGAAAACAATTAGCCATAGTGGCTGGTGGTTTAATTTAAACCCCTGCCTACTATCATACTAAAGAGTATGACAAAATACACCATCTGTATTGTGATTCTATTATGTAGTATGCTATAGTGTGCAGTATTTGGAATGTAACTTGCTAAATAATACAGCACACAATTCATAACATATTACATGACACACTATTAAGTACAGTGGTATGTGGTTTGGGATATACCCTGATGGACATATGAAAAGCTAAAATGCTACTCTGACTATTTAATTTTAGTGATACATCAATGCAGATACTGGTATCAATCTGCTACTGTGCTAAAGTACTTATAAAAATTGTTCAAGTACCAACATCTGATACCATGTGCCCTGGCAACCCTGATTCCAAAAACGATGGGATGGTGTGTAAAACATAAATAAAAACAGAATGCAATGATTTGCAAATCCTTTTTGACCCATATTGAATCTAATACAATACAAAGACAAGATATTTTCTTTTTAAACTGATGAACTTTATTGTTTTTTGTAAATATTCACTCATTCTGAATTTAGTGCCTATAACGCATTTCCAAAAAATTGGGACCTGAGCACTCAAAGGTCATGGGCATTCAATGTTGGTTTTTGGCCAAGTGCAAATAATTCTCCAGAGTTTCTGAATCTTATGATGATATTATGCATTGTAGATGGTGAAATCCCTAAATTTGGTGCAGTTGCATGTTGAAAAACTGAAATGTTGAGAAAGTTCATGTTGGTGAACCTCGATGCCCCTTTCTACCCAATTATGATATTATCACCTGCTGCCAATTAACCTGTTTACCTATGGAAGTTCCAAACAGGTGTTTTTTGAGCATTCTACAACTTTTCCAGCCTTCTGTTGTCCATGTCCCAACACTTTTGGAACGTGTTGCAGGCATCATATTCAGAATTTCAATTCAATTCAATTTATTTATATAGCGCTTTTAACATTAATATATATATATATATATTATATATTATATACGACGACGGCGGCAAGGAAGAACTCCCTGAGATGACAAAAGGAAGAAACCTTGAGAGGAACCAGACTCAAAAGGGAACCCATCCTCATTTGGGTCGCACTGTAAAGTTCAATTACAAGTAATAATGTCAAGTTTTGAGTGCAAGACTGTTCGTGGTGATCTGAGTCCTCTGCCATTGTAGCAGAACCGCTCATGTCAACCGCAGTCCAACACCATCTTCACAGTTCTAGGTGTATGTTGAGGCAGTTCATATGGTGCCATTCTCAACAGGAGCAAGTGGGTTCCAATGAGAATTAGTTTTTTTTTTTTTTTTTAAATAAAGTTTATCAGTTTGAACAATAAATATATTGTCCTATTATTGTTTTCAATTGAATTTAGGATTCACAAATCATTGCATTCTGTTTTTATTTATGTTTTACACAGCATCCCTACTTTTTGGAATCAGGGTTGCATGTAATGCATGTAATGTAAGCCTAGTGCACGTTGATGTACAACATGACATGATATCTGAGATCTGAACAAATGTTTAATGATTAATGATGGTAATCATAGCGAAGCAGACTGCAAACTGTGCTCTGTGGCCAATATGAGCGCTTATGTAATGTGTAATATCTATAAGCACAATAGCTCAACAACCAAGGTAACTTCCTTGTATACTCTAGTGTAAGTGGTCAGTAAAGCTCATTTCAGATTATTCCTAATAAATCTTCTGTTTGTCCTCCACAGTGCAGTTCTCCGCTGCCTGGGCTCCGCACTCAGGAAACGTGCTGCAGGGGAGATGGTTTAGCATGGGGAATAAAAGAGTGTACACTCTGCCCTCCAATATCAGGTAGTAATAAAATCTTTCTATCATGCAAATAAGAATTTCTCATTATTTGTTTAGTCACAATATTAAAGCATATTTATCCCACCATAAACTAACTTTTGTTACTAATGAGGCTTGGTATTAGCTTCACAGAACATTTTCAAGACAATGTCCACAATCATTACTGTTCGAAATAGACATACATAAATGCTTACAGTTGCAATCAAAAGTTTACATACAGTCATCATGGACAAGAAGTCAATAAAAGCCCAATATTGCCATGATGTATGTAAATGTCTAACTGCAGCTGTAAATGCTCTCTGTAATGCATATGTCCTGTTCCCTAAAAATAAATCTGCACTCATGACTCTATAATAGCAGCTATGTAGTTAAGAGCAAAAGTGGGTCATCAGTCAATCTGTGTCCTATTGAACACTATTTCCTTTCCCAACTATTCCATACTTGTGGAAAAAAAGCTTTTGTATTTGCCTTGATCTCAGTTCAAACATATGGCCTCCCTCCAGAAACACACGGCACCTTCACTACACTACTTCTGGGTCCATTTAGATTGAACAGTGGTGTGTGGTATGTCATTGAGTACACCTCTGAGTATAAGGCACTACCACTTACTGTGGTTTCCTGATTTACAAAGTGACAGATCGTTTGAGACAGCTCTTTTAGCTGCAAATTGGGGCCAGTTTGCATGTCTGAAAGGCCATTTTTGGAAATAAGAGAAATAGATCCTGCGCTTAATAAAATTTCATCAGTATGCTGCAGGCCTACACATGCAGATACATTGTATCAGCATGCATCAGCAGGAAACATTACTACGTCACACCTCCATGGTTTCCAGCTTCATTCAGCTTGGGTTATTGTCTGTGCAGTTTTGAATGTTATCCTTCTGTCTGTGTGAGTTTCCTCCAGGTTCCCTGGTTTTCTCCCTCCTCTCAAAAACATTCCAGCAGGTGGATTAGCTACAATAAATTGCCCCTAGTTGTGAATGAGTGTGAGTGTGTGAATGCATGGTTCTGTGGGATGGACCGACATCCCATCCAGGGTGTATTCACAACTCTCACCCAGACCTGAATAAAGCAGTTACTTAAGACAAATAAATATATATGTAGTACCTTACTGGATCTAAATACATATTTAAATCAAATTACATATATTACTGTTCATTTCATTGAAGCTATAGACTGTCAATGATCAACACCCTTGACTGGTTTTGAAAAATAAAAGGAGCTCGTTGGATACAGAGACTGCCAGCTGCTATTGGTGAACAATAACAAATCAATTGCTCTGTCTCACTGAGTTCCAATCACTAGGGTCAACTAGGTCAAAAAAAGAGCGGCTTAAATTTTATTTTGATTACCAGATTGCAAACTTCCTTTTTTTTTTTTTTTTTTACTACTTCTGCTCCATGCACTGCTTGAACAGAGAATGGTCTTAATTCCACTAAAGGACAGTTATTCAATATCAGTTGGTCAGTTACCTTAATGCCACATGAACTTTTAAGCCCTGTTGGAGATTCATATTGTCAGTCTGCTAAGCTGTAGCTAAAGAGTACTAGCTAAGTCTCCTAATAAGCTGACTGATTTTAGGTGATCTATTGTGACAGCTTCATACAGTTTAGTTTTGTGTGTACTGTCATCACATATAAACAGATGTGTGCAGTTGCAGTATGCGTTTATTGAAGAAATAATAGCAAGGGGAAAAATCCAAATGGCAGGATGAAAAGCAGATGATTGGATGAGTGGTGCAGTGAATTCTGGGAGTAGTCAGCCCATGGAAAAAAAAATTTAATCCATTCCTCAAGGTATTTAGTGCAAAATGTCTTTAGAAATTTGCCAATTTAGATTAGCTTTTTCAACCTGGCCATTAGGTAAGGGATGATAACCTGCAGTCAGGTTTACTGAAACTCCAAGTTAAACATAAATAAATAAAAATACAACAAAAAAATGCTAAATGTCAGTTAGCATGGATACCCAATAGTAATTGGTTTCGACCAGTTACTGAATCTAAGCCACCCCTGGATTACAGTTTCTAGTCATAAGACTGGCACATATGACATGAGGTACATTTGTTTAATCTGGTGGGCATTCAGGTGGTGTTTAAATAGTTTGAAAGATTGTATTCAGAGAGTGTTGTGTCTGATTAAACTGGTTAAAGACTAGTAGGGTAGATGTGTGAAAGTGCATGTGCTTTTTTAGTTTTTTTGAGAGTGGTATGTATGATATGGTGAAGTTGAGTCTGGAGAACAAAAGGGCCTGTCTTTTATATTCTACTTCAGGTATTTTATGTTTGTATGATTGGTGAATATGACAGAAACCAGCCAGCATCACCTCTCCTCAATGCTAGCGTCGCAACTATGAGCTCTCAGTTACCTATATTCTAATTCTTGCCAGTGAGGAAGAAAAATGCAATAAGGAACTTTTTGCTACTCCCTTCTCTGAGGTGTTGACTTTCAAAGAAAATATATGATCAAGTTGTTTGAGGATGGGAGCTATGGTGAATGCTTGTTTGAGTGCTTTAGTGCTTTGAAAACTTGATCAGCTTGCATGTCCCAGATGAGCCTCTTGGAGCCACCTTGTATGAGGTAGGTCAGTGGTGCATTAATAGAGACATAATTTCTTATGTACTGGCAGTAAACATTTGCAAAGCCTAAGAATCTTTGAAGATCCTTATAATCTGTCCCAAAATGATTATTGCTGATGAAAGCCTGAAAGACAGAAGGTGCAGTAACAAGTCCACACAGCATAACCAAGTACTCAATGTGGCCGGAGCTGAAAGGCATTTAGCTCTTGTCCCCTTCTCTTTTCCTAAGAAGATTATATACATGGCAAAGGTCCAGATTAGTGAATCTGTTGGATGCTTTAGTTATTCAAGGGCTGCAGGGACCAGAGGATACAGATAATTGTGATGTTGCTATGGTAATCGATGCATGAATAGAGGCCACCTCCTTTTTATGAACAATGAAAAATCCAGCTGAAGCTAGCAAGGTGGAAGGCTTAATGTAGCCTTGCTCTAATGCTTCCATTATGTATTCCTCCATGGCTTGGTGGTCAGCCTGAGAAAGGGGATATATGCAATGTTTAGGAGGGTTGTGTTGAACAGGAGCTCTAAGGTGTGGAGAGAGGGCCTATGAGGAGGAAGTGTGCATGTCTTTGTTTTGCTGAATATTCTTGAAACTTGGAATAACAGTCAGGATATTCTGTAGATTGCTGGTCTGAGTATGGGCTTCCAAGGTGGTGTAAGCTACAGTGAGGATCAGTTGGTGGATGTAAATTTTTTCTAGTTCAGAGGACTATTTTAGTATTTCTCTAATAAGGATATGTGAGAGTTGTGTCATCTTTTACCATGGCAATCTGGGACATTTGTGGGAATGAAATCTTATGGGTTCTTGAAGTGGTTGGCTGGGCACTTGCACTCTTTGCAAGTCTTCAACTGACAAGGTTCACTGTGGCTCTGGTGGCGATGAGTGTCAAATGAAATGAAGACATTGGATGCATCAACAGCATTAGCGTTTGACTGACACACTTTCCTGTGTTGCTAAGATGAACAGAAAAGTTCTTTATAAGATGAGTTCCCTCACCACAGTAGAAGTACAGGCTTTTTTCTTGGCTTTCTGTTCTTCAGTTGGCATGATGAATTTGCATGGATTCAGGAACTAAGGTGATTATTCTCTCTGTAAAATTCACAGGAGGATGGGATGATGTTGCTCCTCCTCTCTGCCAGGAGTTTGCCTTGAGAAATCGTGATTTTGATGAATGAGTTGAGAGATATATTG
The DNA here is from genome assembly GCA_030068235.1 of Notoglanidium macrostoma. NCBI lineage: Eukaryota > Metazoa > Chordata > Actinopteri > Siluriformes > Auchenoglanididae > Notoglanidium > Notoglanidium macrostoma. Next base: position 15,909,790 of record JAQQZR010000037.1, on the reverse strand, counting down.
CTATTGTCAAGTCCATCTTCAGTACATCTTCATGCAGCCCTTGGCAAAATGTGGAAGTGAGCATGGGTTTGTTCCATCTGCTACCTGCTACAATGGTCCAGAAGTCTAGTGCATCTGTTCTTCCTTGTCTTGTTGTTAATACACAACAGGCCAGAAATTTGGGCCCACCCTTGAATTAAAAACAAACAACTAAATAATAATAATAATAATAATAATAATAATAAATTACACATGGTCAAACTTTTATTACAAGAAAATAATAGAAATACTTAAAACAAATGTTTCTCACTGGTTTTCAGTATTTTATAGCTTGTAGTAACACATTATTTAGCCACAAAGGCTGAAACTATCGGTTCTGAAGAAGACATATCAGGTTTGTCTTTAGTGCATTGACATTCACTTTGTGTTGGAATTCTAGTTACTTATGTCAGAACTTGATTGGCTCTTGGCCTTTCTTGATTGTGTCTTATTTAACCAATTCGATGGCCACCTGTCTGCCTTGTCGCAAATCAGTTAACTCTTCAGTGGCCATGTGACAATTTTCTATTTGTTGGCTTCGTTGCATGTCTTCAATTAGCCTAATAAATAAAGCCTTAAGAAATGTGAAATATACAAGTGTTATATATCAGGGTTTTTTTTCAGCACATCCTGGAGAATACGATGAGATGGTCAATTTTTCAATGGTCGATGGTCAATGGTCAACTTTTTTATGTTATTAAATTAATTATATCTTTGTTTTTATATGGAGTATCAGGACCAAGCAAAGTTCTAGCTGATGATTGAAGTCAGCACTTTAAACTCACACTGAGAAAAGCAGTCACAAAATCCCTGGGGAGCTGATTTGGCCGTTTAAAATGTCACATGCTAAGTGGCACACTGGTGCGCAGGCCATCTCCGAAGGGTTAATGCACTGTCTGCTCCTCATTTCAGTTTTCTGTTATACTGTATCACAACTGTTAAGTCAGAATTTTTGTTTATGTCAGGTGGCAGATGAGGGATAAGGGTGAGCACAGAATGTGTTGTTCCTACAGTGAAACATGGAGGTGGATCGGTGATGGTATAGGTGTGTTTTGGGGAAGGTCTGGAGATTTAGTCCAAATTAAAGGGATCATGAAAAAAGATTATCACTCAATTCCTCAATAGTTTACTCAAGTTTTACGTATAATTGGACAAAATTTCATAATTCAACAGGGTAATGATCCCGAGCATTCTTCAAAATTGTGCCAAAATTATATCTAGTCCCAAGCAAAGCAAAAGGTTTTGAGATTTATGTTTTGGCCTCCCCAGTCTCCAGACCTTTCTCCCATTGAGCTGCCATGGGACAAGCTGACTGACAAGTTTGAAATGAGCATCCAGCAAATGAGACAGAACTGTTTGCATGCTTGAAAAGGTGCTGGGAAGATTTGGACATGACCTGGTGTCCTTGGTTGGTGATGGCATGATGTATCTCATTGCATCCTGCTGTGTCCATGTTCCCAGCAAAGTCTTTCATTACCAATGCATTTATTCAATAAATTAATGCGGAAAGCATATTCAAAGGGCAAGCCAAATATCAGGGCAAAAAATTGTCATTAGTACTCATGTTGTACAGACATGTGTTGATTGTTTCAATCTTGGTTTTGCATGCAATTCTGTTTTTGATTTGGTGATGGGTGGTGCATTATGGGTAATGTAATCTGGTTCATGACTTTGCAGAAATGTTGACATTATAATGTTGGTGTTAAAATTGACAATCTGTATGTTGGCAACAAAGATGCTTGATCTAAAACTAGTCTATATGTGAATCCATAAATTGAGCAATACGTACATCAGGCATCAATTTTTCAAAAAATTTACCTTATGAAGGAAGGAAAGGTTTAATAAATAACTTGGGACTCAGTATTTAGCTTGATTTTTGCTTGATATTTCTCATTTGAACTAAGAGAGAGTGGCAAAATGGCCAATTTATTTTATTTATTTATTTTTACTAAAATTGGCAACATTTTTCGAACATTAAACTTCTTTTCCTTGATTCGTTTTCTCTAATGAATACTAAAAAATGTTATATGCAACTGAAATCAGGAGGATCCCTGACCATGGGAAAAGCCTTCGGCACTCTTTCAAAAGAGTTTTAATCAGGATTGTTTATATTAATCAACACTAAGCTGAAAAGGGCAGTTTTAAGAGGAATGTTACAGCTTTACTGAAACACAACACTGATCAGTAGGAACATCTACAGAAGCATTCTGTCAAAGTTGATAATGTTAATCATGTAGTTACATAATTCTCCTTTGCACAATGTTCAGGCTGGGCCAGCATGATTAAGCAAGAACATCATGTGTTAGCAAGTCTGACCCAAAGGACGTCTGACTAATGCACATACCCAATGAGAATATGAAAACATGGAACAGTATTTAGCACAGTTTTTAATTCTGAGTATGATGTTCTGCTTCTAAACCACATGTGTAGGTTCCATTTTATATACATACACAAAATCGGAGACATGGTCATACACGTTGTGACATTATATGAATTTATAATTAGATTTTATTAAACATCAATTTTGTATATATGTAATAATAATTTTAAGTTCACAATTCAAAAAATACAACATTAATTAGATCATATGTGAACAAAATGTTCAGTACTTGCTACATGGATAAATGGATGGATGGGTGCTTTATTGATGCTGTCAGGGAGACTGCAGGGTTCCAGCAGCTCTACACAAAATGAATTGCAGATACAGAATGAGCAACATCTGGGAATACGGAGGAAATGAGAAAATAATATTGAGCTGGTTTAGCTTCTACATATCACTGGAATGTAGGATGTTTTTTTATTATTATTATTATTTCCAGTGGCAACGGATACTTTAACAGTAGTAGACATAGATCTCTGTAATCCCTCCATCGTCTTGTACAGAAACTCTTCACCTTTATATTCATATATATACTGTATTTTAATACATTAGTAATTGTATTGAAAACATTAACCCAAAAATAAATGAATATGAAATAAATTGCTACTAAAAAATCTATACTCTTGAATTGTGGTGTATATGAATATAAGCCAATATACGCCAGAAGCTCCAAAGGCATATTTTTAGACATTTTATTTGGTTCCTCATGTATGTTGAAGAAAAACAACAGTGTCTTTGTCCTCTAAGACCCTCCAGGCTGAGGCTGCTTACATCAGGCAGCTAATATGTGTAGCTACTTGAAAACATGATATTCTTCCTAATAGAGTAAACTATGTGGACTCGCCTTGGTCTCATTTTGGAGGTAACTAAAGGGAATCAACTCTCCCGAGATCCTCTGTAATGCGAACACTGATTATAATGTATGATGAATTATATCCTTGCGCAAAAATGAACAGCTGTTGACTGTAAGCTACAAAGCAGAAGCATCACAGTCAGTGCACAGCACAAAATAGATATAAACCCAACTTTAGTATAGTTTATGTAATGACTAAGTATAAAGTATAAGGATATGATTTGATGAAGCAGCAGGTAAGAGGGAGTAGAAAATCAATGATCAGAAAGGAGAGGCTTATCTATATCTCCTCTGGCATCTTCTTCAAAACCAGCTCAAAATATCTTGATGTCTGTATAGAAAGGTGTTCATTGATTGCCTTAAAGGCTGGGGAAATCGCACCTTTAAGGCTGGGGAAAATATAAATTAGTTTCTCGTTATATAGAGATGAGAAAGCCAGCAAGTCTAACATTAAGACCAACAATTAAAAAAAATATGTATATATATTTGTCAATTATTTAACACTAATGTCAAAAGCACTGCACTTCACTTCACTTCACACTTCATTAATATTATTCAGTAATTCATACCTGTCAAACTTTATATTATTAACTTTTTGTAAAAAAATATATCTTTAAATAAAAACTTGAGTATTGCTCAGAAAAAGCTCATCACATTTCTTTTTCTCCTTTTATTGTCATTGTTGTCAATGTTGACATTGTTTGTATTTTAATTTGCATACCTCAGCAAGTTGTAACACTGGCTGTCAGTCATGCTCTTCCATCTTCTTGTATGATCTTCATTTTTAAGTCTCTACATCATGCCTACATGCTGTACAATATATGTAGTGTTCCCCTAGTTTTGACTTCTATGCAATCAAATTGTTCATTGTCCATACAGCAGGAACTTTTGTTGCATATCCAGGCCATTGAACTGATATATCATCCTAGGATATTATATATATTCAATATTATTATATTGAAGTTAAAAAGGTTACTGAGCCCAGTGTTGCTGTCATGACATTCTGCAACATGCTAGTATTTTGTGAAACTACTATTATTGGTATGCTTTGAGTGTAAAAAAAAAAAGAGATTTGCATTCACGGCTGTCAGGCTACAACAAAGGCGAAAACCTCTCACAGGTAAACTGTAGGACAATAATGCGTTGATCAAATGAAACTGCGGAAATACACTTTTGGGCTATATATAAGTAAGAGTTGACAGTACATGTGTGCTTTCTTCACAGGAGGTGGCACGAGCAGAGATAGAAGCTGTCCGAAAGGCTTTGAGAGGGTTAATGGTACACAGTGTGTGGGTATGTACACTATTCACTTTGATATTTATAACAGGAGGTCTTTTATTGCAGTGCTTTTATGTGTGTGTGTGTGTGTGTGTGTGTGTGTGTGTGTGTGTGTGTGTGTGTGTGTGTGTGTGTGTGTGTG
>JAQQZR010000037.1:15880944-15905019 GCA_030068235.1 Notoglanidium macrostoma | reverse complement strand
GTGTGTGTGTGTGTGTGTGTGTGTGTGTGTGTGTGTGTGTGTGTGTGTGTGTGTGTGTGTGTGTGTGTGTTTGATTATCCAGTGTAGGACACTTTGTAGCTGGCTTAATTATTTGTGTGTGATGTTCCTTGCAAAACAGCCAATCAGATAAGTGATTTCACATTCCCAAGTATTAAAAGCTGTGTGTGTGTGGGTTTGTGTGTGCGAATGCTCAGTTTGAGGGGTGGGGATGTTGGGGCTTGTGACTTATCTCAAACATGGAGACAAACTGTCTGTGATTCACTCTGCTTCAGAGAACAGTTTATTCCCAACTGTTATCACCCATACTAAAAAGAAGCCTAGTCTGTGTGTTTGTGTGTATGTGGGGGGTGTTTATTATTATTATTATTATTATTATTATTATTATTATTATTATTTCCACTACTTGCTACATATTGTGGAGTGGAACATGTTTTTAACCAATGCAGTGTGTGATTTTTGGGAAGGAGCTGGTCCTCACTTCTTCAAAGGGTTGTTTGAGGACAAAACCTATTTTTAGTTTTCAGGTTAGTACCAGGTTTAGGTTAGGATTAGGCTAAGGGTTGGGGTTTTGCATTTAGTTGTGTTGGTTAAGGTTAGGGTAAGGAGATAAGGAATGCATTATGTCAATGAGTGTTCTCCCGTAAACATAGAAGTACAAGGCATATCATGTGGCAGCATCACAGTGCATAAAATCCTGCAGATACAGGTCAAGAGCTTCAGTTAATGTATGATTGGATAACTGCATAAATGAGCAGGTATACAGGTTTTCTAATTAAAGTGGAGAGTGAGTGTAAATGTCCCCTTTACCTCAAATGTAGCTGTTCAGAAAGTATAAGTGTGGTGTCTAAGGTTTTACACAGGAGCTACACAGACACGGGGAGAAAATGTGAAACTCCACACAGATATTAACCTGAGCTCAGGGTCAAAGCAGTAATTTCTTTTATTAATTACCACCCACAGAACTGTCTCTCACATTTTGCTTTTCACACTATTTTGTGTAAACTCTGGAGACTGTTGTATAAGAAATTCCCCAGAGATTAGCATTTCCTGAAATACTCAAACTGGTCCATTTAGAACCAACAACCATGCCACAGTTGACCCCAGGTGGTCACAGAGACCATCTTTTACCCCCCATTATGATAGTTGATGTGAACATTAACTGAAGCTCTTGACCTGCATCTGCATGTCACTTGATTGGCTGAATGGATAATAGAGCAGACCTTTAAAGAGCTTAAATGTATTTTTTAGTGGGTTTTAGGACATCAAAGAAACTCAAAGGAGAAGGGCTTGTATTGCATATACAGGTTAATGCCAAGCAACAGCATATGAATAAAATTAGTCTTGTTGGTGTGGATACATACTTTGATTACTCCTATTACCTATGTGGCCCAGATAAGCTCAACCCAAAAGAGCCTCATGGGTCCACCCTCCTGTGGGCACACCACCAGCAGGAGGAGCCATAGGGGGCCTGTGCTTTGTGTATCAGGCAGCTTGTATGTGAAGGTAAGAGATACCAGATAGATATAGAGTCAGTCTCAATTCAACACATCACAACTGCTATTGACAGTTTGTCCATAATGTATGATTTTGTCCATGTCTGTAGTTGTGTCATCAGATCTATGACTGAATGTCTTGGACACTTGGATGAATAGTGGACCTGAGCTGTCAGCTGATCACCACCTGGTGATTAGTTGGATCATACTTTAGGATAGGGGAGAGGGGATACTGAACAGGCCAGGTACTCCCATCATATATTGAAGGTGGGCTGGGACATTTTGACAGAGGTTCCTGTCCCAACTCCCACCTCCGGCAGAACTTCTACTGCATGAGTCTGAATGGGCTATGTAGTGCTCTGCCATGGCTAAGGTGGCTGTACATAACTGTGGTCATGGTGTCATTTGTGCTTGATGGCAGCAACCCCTGAACCTTATGGTGAACACCAGTGGGAAAGGGAGCCATCAAGATGAAGAAGGAATCCTATTGAGCTTGGTTAGATTGGAGACAGCTGACCAATAACAAAAGACCAAGCGGAGTGCGACTTTGGCAATTGCAGAAGCAAAATCTAGGGTGTGGGAGGAGTGTGGCAAGGCCATGGAGCGTGACATTCAGTTGTCCTTGAAGAGATTCTAATAAACCCTCAGATGACCCAAGAAGGGGGAAGCAGGTCTTTGTCCATTCTGTATAAAGTGGGGATGGAGTGCTGCTGAGCTCAACTGAGGACACAGAATACTTATAGAGAATACTGATAGACAATCTCCTAAATCCCACTGACACACCTTCCATAGAGGAAGCAGAATATGTAGATTCGGAAGTGGATTTGCCCATCTTTAGGGCTAGGGTCACTGTAGTGGTTAAAAGCTCCTCACTGTCTTGGCCCGGGGGTGGATGAGATGCACCCTGAGTTCCTTAAGGTCATGGATGTTGTATATGGATGTCTTGGAAAGAAATGAGACTGGAGGGTTGTGTTCCAACTTTAGGAGAATCACACTCCTCAGCCTCACTGGAAAGGTCTTTCCGGTGCTGGAGGAATGTGTCCATCTGTTAGTCGAACCTTGGGTTCAGAAGGAACAATGTGGTTTTCATCCTGGTCATGGAACATTGGATCAGCTCTTTACCCTCACTAAGGTACTGAAGGGTGCATGGGATTTGCCCAATAAGTATATATGTACTTTGAGGACTTGGATTTGGAAAAGGCATACAACCATGGGTGTCCTGTGAGGGGTGTTTGGGGCCTATGGGGTACCGGGGCCTGCTGCTATGGGCTATTCGATCCCTGTATACCTGGAGTGAAGGCTTGGTTCTCACAGTCAGTAGTAAGTCAGACTCATTCCCAGTGGGTGTTGGTCTCCACCAGGGCTGCCATTTGTCACCAATTTTGTTCATAACTGTTATGGACAGAATTTCTGGGTGTAGCCAATGGGTGGAGGGTGTCTGGTTCTGTGGGCTCAGGATTGCATTCTTGTTTTTTTGCAGATGATGTGGCATTTTGCAGCTAAGTGTGAAGTGGCAGAGATGAAAATCAGCACCTCCATGTCTGAAGTTATGGTTCTTAACCAGAAAAGGGTGAATTACCCACTCCAGGTTGGGGATGAGTTGTTGCCTCAAGTGAAGGCCTTGTTCATGAGTGAAGGAAGAATCTAGCGGCAGATCAACAGGCATAGACATGGAAAGAGAGTGCTGAGCCAAAAGGCAAAGCTGTTGATTTACTCGTCTATCTACTTTATTACCCTCACCTATGGCCATGAGATGGGTGGAGACTGATACAAGATCACGCATATAAGCGGCGGAATTGACCTTTCTCCAGTGGGTGTCTGGGCTCACCCTTTGAGGCAGGGTGAGGAGCTCAGATGTTTAGGAGAGGCTCAGAGTAGAGCTGCTGCTCCTCTGCATCAAAAGGAGCCAGCTGAGATGGTTTCTCTTGGATGCTTCTTAGGTGAGATGATCTAGGCATGTCCAACTGGGAGGAGACCCCAGAGCAGACCCAGGACAAAACCTCTGTGTTGTCTTATATTGTTGTCTTATATTCTCCAGCACCTTGGTCCTGGAGAAATGTTGTCTCATTTCACTGTGTACTGTATCATCTGTATATGGTTGAAATGACAATAAAAGCCACTTGAACTTGAAGGACATGCTGGAGAGATTAAATCTCTTGGCTGGCTTGAAAACACCTCAGTGTCACCCAGAAAAGCTGAAGGAGGTGGCTGGGGAGAGGGAGGCCTGGGCATCTCTGCTGGAAATGCTGCTCCCTCGACCGAGACATGGATAAGCAGCAGAAAGTAGATGGATGGAAGATTTATTTTGGTTTAATTTTGTTACATCACAAAAACCTGCTTTTCTAACAGGGTTGTATAGACTTTTTACATTTGCTGTATATTTATTTAGGATGCCACTGAAAATGTTATGGTCAAAAACAGCAATTTCTGCTTTTGGCTAAAAGTGAAAAAAGCTGAAATTTTTGTCAAAAATAAAAGATAAAATAAATCTGTAACAAAATGTGAAATCTAAATAACAAATAATTTTTAGTGGTTTATAATTAGAAAGTGAATCCAAGAAACAGGCTCTTCACATCATATTCATAAGCTTAAAAGTATATAATAATATATATTAAAAATAGTATAGTAAATATTATAGTATAGTATAGTATAGTATAGTATAGTATAGTATAGTATAGTATAGTATAGTAAACTATAAAAAATAGTATAGTAAAAGTTCAGAGACAATCCTATTGAAGGGCCCTGATTTCACAACTCATGAAGCTGTTGTATGTGGGCCATGGCTTTGGGCAATGAAGAGCATACACATTCAGAGCATACACATAAAACTCCAGCTGTTAATGTAAAAGGATGGGGATATGGAAGGACTGGAATGTGTAATCTATGGTTTCATTTATACCACACACTCGTATATGCTTGTATATGTGTATATTTATCACATATCCACACCAATACTTTAAACATGAGGGAACACTTTACTGCAACTTTTGGGCATGTGTTTGAGTTTCTAATTCCATTTATAAATGAGTTCACATAAAATTCACATAAAATCAGTTGAATGGAAACAGCATGACACACAAACAGGCACCCTCACACACCCACACACCTACCTCTCATCTTCCTCCCCTGGTGTAGATATTAACGAGTGCTTGCAGCCGAGTTTCTGTGAGAACGGGAAGTGTGTGAACACCCGTGGGAGCTACAGCTGTGTTTGCAAACCAGGTTTCTTATTGGACGCCTCACGTGGCATCTGTATCTGTAAGTAAAGGGAAAACGCCGGAACACTGGCAAGGCTGATATGTCATATAGCTACAATGCATAGTCAGGTCAAGATGTCTGAGTTCACTACCAACAAGAACTGATTTTATTTCCTTGGTTAGAAACATTTTATAAACTAATAAGTAGTTTAGGAAGTTATATTGTATATATTCTTAACATTTGATTAATTTGAACTTAAGTTGTGCTATGGAAAATAATGTAGTCCTCTAGCCCAGATCAGGAATGGCTTTTATATGGAAACCAAAAAAAAATATTTTAACATGTTTTTATATATTTCTTTCCACATATTGGATCATACATTCAATATAAAATGAATCCACATACTATAAAATGAATAAAATTTTAAAATTTGATAACAATTTTAGCACCATGACCATGATAAAGCAGTTACTGATAATAACATTAAGTAAAGAAAATGTATTCAGTCTTGTGACTGATGTGGGTGAAGCTTCACTAAATATCAGCTCCACACGCATTACATTTTAATGGGAGAAAGGACATGTAGACATTGAAAAGTCACCAGTTACTCAGAATGTGTGCTGCAGAGTGTGACCACAAGTCCAACATTAACTCCTCTGTCCTGAAGAGTCTCGTGTCTAAAAACCGACAAACTCTTACAAAGTACTGACACTTGGGACGTCAGTAACTGTTGTATAAATGATTTCTGAAATCAGAATTATTAAATAGAGAATGATGATATGGTTTTCTTTGTTAAATAACCATTTCTTAATACATTTATTATTAGCTTTAGATTATGTAGATCATTTTCCATCCAAGTCCTTGTGAATGATTTGTTAGCTATAAAAAACAATAATGTATTAGAAGGAGCACATTAATAGAAATCATTTGAATTATAGACAGGGCTGAGATGTTATAGAATTAACACCTTGTGTCCAATCAGAAACAAGAATTCAACAGCGCTGTGGTACAATGCAATAGGTGTTATTAAATGTTAGAGATGATAGTTACATTTAATTAATGAATAAATGATAATGATGGATTGTCAAAATTGGTATTTCATAGTTGATTAAGTAAACACAATTCTTGGTAGTGCACTCAGACTTTTGAATGTGACTCTATACGTTCTTTATAAATGTAACATACTCTTAAATCCTGCATCCCTCAAATTCTCAGAAATGAATGTCAGGAGAGACAGACAGATGTATCCTGAATGTTGAAGTGCTAAAGGGGGTTTTAGATGTGCGATGCTCCTACCATGTCGTCTGCAATAAGGCATCGCTCTGCTGCTGTTTATTGTGCTTTACTGATGCCTTTGAACTCTGACCTCTACACTATTCCAGCCACTTTTTTGTTTAAATGCATGTTTGGGAGCTTCAACAAGCATTTTTCGCTTTGTTGGAATGTTTTTAGAGTGTTTTATGTATGGATATATGTTGTGAGTGTATGCTTTCATGCATGCGCATGTGTGTGATTTTAAAAATGCTGTCAGTTATTTTTTTTTCCTCAGCTGTGTTAGTTGATTTTCAAATCTTCTCTACTAAGCCAATCAGAGATGTCTGCAAGTAGGATTAAAAGTATTGCTAAATGTACGGCTGCACATTATAGCCTAAAGATATTGAGATCATGCTGTGATTATATTGTGATGTGGATATGTCTGATTTGTTAAAACACGGTTAATGCACAGGGTTGAAGAACATTTTAAGGTTGTCAATTAAGGTTCTAAACACTTAATGATCATGAAGATTTTTTAGGCTTAGGTTTTCAAAAAAAATGATAGGTATATGCTTATGACCACAGAGTTGCATTTCAATTTTAATTACCTAAAAGATATGGTATTCAAATATATAAGAATATTAATAAAATATAAGAAGCTGATTTATGGAACGATTGGGTTTTCAGTGGGTTCATATATTCCTAAATCTTAATAGACTGGCATGAGAAGAATGCTGCATGTTTGAATCCATGTCTCCGTTCACTCAGTCTGTTCATAGTCTTTGATGTACTGTATGTATGTATGTTTTGCCTTTATGTTGTGCGTTTGTGACTTTTTTCCCCCCTCTGCACAGCCCAGAAGGTAATCTCAGAAGAGAAGGATCAGTGTTTCCGCATTGTCTCTCAGGGCTCCTGCTCTTTACCCATCCTGAAGAACATCACCAAGCAGATCTGCTGCTGTAGTCGTGTTGGTAAAGCCTGGGGAAGGAAGTGTGAGGTCTGCCCATATTTTGGATCTGGTGAGTCTCTTGTTTTATTTGGTGAATATTTAGTTTACCCAGTTTTATCCTCAGGTTTAATTTTACGCTTTATTATCCATCTATATACCACGGCAAGAAACCTTTACCTATCAATTGTACAGCAATCGATTAAAACATCTACTCATACCTACAAATTTTTTTTTACCTATAAATAAAAATGAGAACATATGAATGCTCAGATCCTTCTAATTTAATGTAGATATTTAAACATTTAAAACAGCTTCAAATCCATATAAAATTTATTTATTTATTTATTTATCTACAATAAGAACAATAAAATGAAGAAATCCATTTACATAAACATGTATACATTAACTCAACGGGAAAACTTCTGTAAAGCTTTTGTATGTGGACATTACCATTGAAGCCCATTGTTGCATTTTTGAAACATTATTAAAACCTCTCTATGGCACATATTTTATGCAATTTTATGTGCAATGTTTATCAATAAACATCTTTATTAACTTAACTTTATTAAGAAAAAGTATGCTAATTTTGTTCACAGCTGAGAGCATAGTGATTAGAAGCAGGAAACTATGTCGTTTAAAAATAAAATGCTGGTAACATTGTGGTGCTCATATTTTCCTGCCAAAAATGTTGCAGTGAAACAGATTTGAGTGTGAGGTGCTGGGATGTGTAGTGTTTTAAATGTACACAACCTTACATATGATTAGATTTAGTTAAAAATAATGTTGTAAATGTAAGTGATTTTGCCATTGTGGGTCTTTCAGGTGGTTAAATAATTGACAGGTTTTAATTGTGACTAATTATCCTTTGCATTTCCACATCTGTTTAATAAAACAGCTGTTATCAGTAAAGCTCTCCTTCTGTAGAAGAGACGTCTCTCTTCTAGAAGTTTAAAGGACCTGTATGCCAAAAATGACATACACAATATTGCTTACCTCAAGTGTGTCTAGCGAGAAAGGAAAACTGATAGCATTGTGTAAACTTACCATCTAACTCGTCATTACTGTGACCCAATTTGGCTTAATTATGGTAAGGGGAAATTGAATAAATATTTGACCAAACCAATTCATTAACCCTCAGCTCAGCGAGGTGCTTTATACAAGTCACTATGGATAAAATCAACTGTCAGGTTGTAAAAGTAAGTTGTAAGCATACATTTGTTGCTCATTAGTCACTAAAGAAAAGAGTTCCAGATTAGAAATCTACAAATACATCAAACTTGGTCCAGGCTCAAAGTGAAGGTGAATACAGCAGAGAATGAAAGTGCACATTTTCCCTCTTACACGAGATGTAGTCAATCATCCAAGACATTTTTGGTATCTGAATTGTGCGACTATAGTTATTGACTGAACCTTAGCTACTAATGTAGCTAACACGTTGGGGAAACTTACAACAACTAGTTTATCACCATACAAATTACACGTTTAAATCATCACACATTTGTCTCATATGGCATTGCTTTACTTGTAAGACCATTTGTACGGAAATACTAAACCCAAAATAAATTAAAACTTCTTGGGTGTTTTTCTATTATAGAAGTAGGTTGTACATTCTTCCCCAGCGAAAGGACAGCTCAAAGAAATCATTGAAAGCCCACTATTGCCATGACATTCATGTCCATAATGAATGTATGTAAACTTCTGAATGCAACTGTATTTAATAATGTCCTAGGTGTCATATCTCACATGGAAGGTCTGGGAGTAATTCAATTACGGAATGAGAAAACAATAAAAAAAGTTGCTTTTATTTGATACTGCTGAACGTTCTGTGTATCCACAGTCGAATTTAAGGAGATCTGTCCTGCTGGTCCTGGCTACCATTACTCACCTGTCACACTGAAATTGAACCAGAGGGTTACAGAAGCACACAGCCCTGCACTTGTTTCTCGTACGAATAGAACTTCGACTACAGTGACTAGACATGATGCATCATTACTACAGTCAACAACAATAAATGAACCTGCACATAACCGAAGACCTACGAGGCCTCAATCTGCAACTATCAGCCACAACGTCAGGATTCAGCAATCTAGTACTGGTCAGAGACAGCCAATAACGTCAGACGTTTTCATCATTCAGAGTGAACCACAGCTGAATCAGCACAGACAAACAGGAGGTTCTGCTTCATCAAGTAGCCAGCCAGGCAGAGAACTTCCCCGTGAGTACCCGCAACTCGAAAATTGACATGAACTCAACTGTATTAACTTCATTTGATAACATCATCAAAACAGTAAAAAGAACTGTAGCACAGTATGTTAAAATTAGCATAAGTTATCATTATTATTTATAATTAAATTCATTTTAAAAAATGCCACCAGACACACTGGGCTTCATTTTGCAATCTTTTAGTGAAATTGTAAATGTTCACATAAGCCAAAGCAAATAATTGTCTGCCAGATTTACAACTATCTAAGAAACACTGGGGACAGCCCAGTGGAGGAAAAGCGCTACAGAGCTCACAGACGACCATTATTGTCTAGTGTCACCGTGATGACACCGCTTCCTCCCTGAGAACATGGCCAATTTTTTCTCTCTTGGACTCCCAGCCACAGATGGAAAACATTTTTGAAAAATACAATATTGACTCATTTTTAATAGTTTGATGACACAAAGTCAAAAAATCTAATCAGGTCCAAATCAAAACATCCCAAATTATTTCAAAATGTAAAATGGATGAACACATTTGTTATTTTAACTGATTTATGTATGTTTTGTGATAAGCATAATGCATTTTTTTCTGTAAATAGATGTTATTAGGACCCAGACAAGCAGGCCATCGATTTCCAGACATCATTATTCTCTAAGCAGACCTCTCCCAATTCCCTCTACAGCCCGCCCACCCCCACCAAGAACAGGTCAGAAAATCATTAAAATACACAATCATTCCTAATTTCTTGTCTAATTTATTTTTACTCTTGTATCATCATTCTACAATGTTTACGTACACTTTTATTTTTTCATTTCCTTAAGTATTTTCGTTTATTTTTATATAACAGGGTAATAAGAATATTTTGATAGATTAAGCAAATATGTGTAATACTAATACTAATAATGTCACTATGAAGTGCTTGATGCCATGTTCTTTGGGCACCTACGTATTAGCTGCATTAGCTATGTGACTTTAGTGAAAAACTAGAAAAGCAAACCTCAGCTGTCAAGTCTTAATAAGGGAACGGTTATGTACATTTAATTTTTTTTTTTTGATAAACTATTCCAAGAAACAGTATTTATTCTAGCACTCTTTGTTCATTGAATAACTAAACCCTCACTCTGCTGCATTGTTATGTGGCTTTTAATGCCTTTCTATTTGAAAATGGGAACCTGGAAGCAGATACAGTACTGAAAACTGCACAAATGATAACAGAGCCAGCAAGCTGTTTAAATTTCTTGTTCAGAGAAATATGGACACAATATGGAATATGCTTCCAGTTCAGTTCTTTGATATGTAAAGAGACTGAGGTGGCGCCAGTGTTTTATGCAAGCTAAAAAATGTGGACTTGGACAGAGTTGAGAGAGTAATACTGATCATTCTATTTATAGTGACGTTCAGTGACTCAAAAACACATACAGTGAATGAAAAGCACATACATTGCACAAATACAGAATAAACACACATAGGCACCTATATAAACACAAGTATTTTATCTAGCACATTGCCCTGTTAATAGAATCTCAGCCTGGCTTTTATAACCACATATGCAAAGAGCATTGCAGGGAAGAATGTTCCTCTCAAGTTGCCTTGTATGGACTGACTCACTAGCATGAAGGTATGGAGAACAGTCCTGGTAAGAGTTTGAGACATGCTGTGTGCTTAACTTTAGCCACAATGCTAACAGCTTCCTGCTTTATAATCCATGATGCAGGATTCTACTTTCCATAGATGCTAGCTATTATCGCTAACCAGGGCCTCCTCCTCCACCTTACATAACAGATTAACTTGCGGTAGGATAATTTCCAACCTGTTTTCTAATCAAATGCTCTTCAGCAGATCTGGCTGTCTGTATGATCTGCCTCATGTACATCTGTCTAATGTAGTGAGCTAATGTTTGCAAAGAAAAATGGTCAGCTGGCTTATTGAGCGATTCGTCAAATGATAAGCTAAGCTAAGATAACTTAAGATAAGATAAGACTTTATTAATTCCAGATGGGAAATACAGTGTTACGTCAGCAGACAAGAGATAAGTTAAAATAAACAACTGTACAAGTGCACAAGACTGCAGTGAATATTTATTATTTATAATATTTAATATTTATACACATATATATATATATATATCAATGATACAAATGTATGACAACTGCAGCAAATACATTCACTGTCCATTTTATTAGGAACACCTGTACATGCAGTTTCATGCAGTTATCTAATCAGCCAATCATGTGGCAGCAGTTCAATGCAAAAAAAAATCATGCAGATACAGGTCAAGAGCTTCGGAATATGCAGCTGTGGACAGTGAGTATAGATGCACAGAATATGGATTACGTGCAAAATGGGCAGAATATTACCAGATACCCTAGTATGCACGTTATAACAGTGTGCAAAAATGTTATTGTGCAGCATTGGACTGAGAAACATGTTCATCCTCAAAGGAGTAGTGCAAAAAAACAACAAAAAAAATAACATTGTTATGTGAGTAGTTGTACAGTCTAATGACTGCAAGGGGAAAGGACCTGTGAAAGCACTCTTATGCAGGAGACTCGCATGGAGCGAGTGGGAGTGATTGCTCATGTTGGCAGTGAGCTTGAACCGTATCCTTCTCTCCACCACTGTTTCCAATGTTTCCAGTCTGAAACCCATGACTAATACGACTCATAATGATTTTGCTGAGTCTGTTGGTATCCCTTGTAGTGATGCTCCTGCTCAAGTACACAGCAGCATAGAAGGTGGCACTTGACACAACAAACTCCTAGAATGTTCATAGCAGCTGACCCCACACTCCAAAGAACCTCAGCCGCCTCAGAAAAAAGCGTTGCTTTTTTTTTTTTGTTTTGTACAGGTTGTCCACGTTCATGTCCCACCCTAGCTTGTCACTCAGGTGAACAACCAGGTACATGTAGGTCTGTACCACCTCGATACTCTGACCATCAATAGTGACCTGAGCTTGAGCAGATTATTTCTTCATGATATCCACTGCTTTGTCTTACTGGTGTTTAGCTGAAGTTGGTTGTGCTTACACTAGATCACAAAACTGTTAATCAGGCTCCTCTTCTCTTCCATTCTCTTCCCTAATGCATCCGATAGCAGTATCATCTGAGAACTTTTGCATATGACAAGTTTCTGAGTCTTACCTGAAATCAGAGGCGTAAAAGGTGAATAGGAAGGGCGTAAGTATAGTCCCCTGTGGAGCACCCATTCTGCTTGCATTCTTTTCAGACATACAGTTGTTTAGCCACATACTGGGACCTGCAGGTGAGGTAGTCAGTGATCAACAATGCCAGTGGAGTCTCCACCTCCCCATCAGAGTGGGCTGGGTGGTGTTAAAGGCACTTGAAGTGTCAAACACCTGACTCTCACACCACTCCCATTATTTCCAGGTAAGTATAAACTGTGCAACAGGTAGATCACAGCAACCTCCACTCCCATAAGCAAGTGATAGGTAAAGTGTAAGGGGTTCAGTGCTGTGTCCATATGTGACCTGAGGTAACCTAAGACAAACCTTTCAAGGGCTTTCATCAGGTGTGATGTCTGCACTATGGTGGTGAGTGAGAAATATTCATCCTTGATGTTTAGAGGATACTCTTCTGCCTGGTATGGCATTTTGGCATACTGTATGAAAGTGGGCAAAATGTGAGAGTGATCAGCATAATTGAAGTCACACACAGAGCCTGCGTCAGCAGACGGCAGGCCTTACAGCACCATTTCAAGAACATGTAAGAGCTTCCTGGTCAGGAAATATGGCTGCATGCTCATGGCTAGTAGCTGTGTTGGAGTGCAATGTTATTCCTTTAAACGTGTCCAGGATTACACCATTTAATGGTCACAAACCTCACTAGCTCACCATTTCTTAATATACCATAGAAGAGACATACTGCATTGCGCAACCCTAATAGTTTCATTGTAGTGCAATTGAGCCATTCTATTTAATATCACAACCAGTCATCACTGCTATTTACATTGTTTGTGTGTGTTTTACAGACAAGCATGTGTGTGAGGCTAACCCTCAGGTTTGTGGGCCGGGTCGGTGTATCGATATAGCCGGAGGGAAACACACATGTGTGTGTAATTCTGGATTCATCCTCAATTCTCAAGCAGGTTCTTGCCAAGGTATGAAAATTTCTTCAATTTTCTCCTGCATTTTTGGGCGTGTGGTTAAAGCTGCACAATTTCGCCCTCTCTGGTACAAAAATACCATTGCAAGGTACTTGTGCAAGAAGTAGCTTGGGGAAAAAAAAAATATTAGAGACACGATCTTTGAGATATTTGAGGTAATGAGTACTTGGTCTATGTACATGTAAGTACATGTAAGAGTATAAAAATGTAATTAAGTATGAATACCAGTATTGATTTAATTAGTTATTTTCAATTATACTCAGGTGGAGTACAAATACCATAGAATTATACATTATATAGTATAGTAATTAAATTCAGTTAGTCAAGTACGTTCTCAAGTACATGCAATCAAATTCACTATTTGTATTGCTAAAACCAGACTCCATAATATTACTTCAAAATAGTGTTTTTACTGGCTAAGAGAGCGACAAAACTGAATGCAAAGAAGTGTACGAAGTCAGGGTAGTAGGAGACCATGACAGATAGGAGCAAGCACGTACAGCAGCCTCGAATGGCATGATAAAAATAAATAAGTAAATAAGCAAGTAAATAAATAAATAAATAAATAATAGTAAAGCATAGAGTACTTCCATCAATATTTTTTTCATTGTGTTACACCCATATCCTGTATGCACTGAATTTGATTTAAATATATGACATCACAGTAGAATGAAATAAAAGGACTGTGAGAAAACAGAACATTTAGATTAGATTGTAAGCACTGGTTATTTCTTGGTGTTAAATAATGGCTTCTTAATAAATAATAAATTACATTTGAATAAAATGCTGTACTTGTGTGCGATAACTGATATTTTTATATTTTTTCTTCAGAAAGCTACAACCTAAACCAAAATTCAGCGTTCATCTATGGAGAGAAGCCATTATTGTTTTTCTCAAGAATTGCCAAATGTCTGCATTTAACCATTTAACATGCTTTAGGCTTTACTACATTTTCCCATGAAACTTTTAAAGCTCCTAAAGGTCAGAGCTCATTTAGAGGTTTTTGAAGACTCGGTCATGCTTTCACACAAGTCATGCTGACCTCAGACAACAATTTGCTTTTGTTTTCAAGAGTCTTTGTATTTACCATCCAGATAATCACCTTTAGAGTTTTATTTTGCTGGCTCAATAATAACCTTTGACCCTGAAGGTCATGGGATCCAAACCTTTAAGGCTCTTCAGCTGTTCTTTTGTCCTTGAAGGCAGATATAAGTAGATTTCCCAAATGCTAGATATGATTTGAGTCGAGACATATACAATAACTTTACAAACCACTAGTTAGCCAACTAGCTGACAGCTTACTAGTAAATACAATACAATAAGACAAAGTTTGACACTTTCTTTTCTAGTAACTCATGTTTGTGATGCACTATGTCAACTGTCCCAAACCATGTTCATTTAAGTTTTATTAATAGTGAAGGAAATATCAGTGGTTCAAATGGTATCTGATAGAAGAGTACTTTCTAGAACTTGTTGTAAGTAATTAACGCAAGAATACAGTAAACACCATGAAGTTTGAACTTTTTGTATTTATGCTATTGTAACATTATTAGCAGCTAGCAAATAGCCTCCTTTCTAATTGGCTAATTAGCCTGACAGAGGCAGTCAGTATACAGTATACATATAAAACTTTACATATTACTTCACTGAAAATCAACTTGTTTTGTGTGGTACAGAACCGGTAAAGTGTTTGGCATGTTGAAAGTAGCAACGTTAGCTTCACAAGCTAGCTTTTCTCTTTATTTAAATAAATAAAAAATGTATCTGTTTGTGTTTTCACAGATATAAATGAATGTTTGTTGACTCCGAGGCCATGTTTGGCTGGTCAGTGTGAGAACACGCTGGGAAGTTTTCGCTGCGTGTGTCCTTCAGGCTATCAGAGTAATGCCCAGCGTAACTTGTGTTCAGGTCAGTGTGTGTTATCAGCAGTTTAGTCTCTTTAGCAGTTTATCTTGCTTCAGTATTGTTTGCAGTATGCCTTGCAACTTGTAGAGTGTAGCCTTTGTCACACGGGTGAGTACTAGCAGTGGAACAAATTCCAGCTTGGCAGTACAAATCGAGGAGTCGACTAATTTTGAAAATCAAATCATATTTTTTGAAGGGTATATAAATAAGAGAGCACGTTATCATGGGTGTGTTAAAAAAGTGTGTACTGAAACACAGGGTTGGTCTTAAATCAGCTTAACTAGAGTTTCTTGGCAAAAGTATCTTAGCAGTTTCAGCAAAATCTCTTTCTGCCAACTTTTTTCTCTGTTAGAGTCCTGTTCAGAATTGGGTTAAGCGCAGATAGTGAGTGTTTAATACCAAAATTGCCCACATCAGTTTTCAAACCTATCGGATTGGACTTTTGTTTGGATAAAATTACGAACTAGACTTAAGTGAGCTGCAAGCGTAGCAGACAAGTACTCAGTCGGCTTATCCTTCAAACTCTGGGCACATTTTCTTTACAGGAGAGCACATTTTATGTTTACGTTTATGTTCACAGGTTTGCTAATTTTCTATGTTTAAATACTGTTAGTGACGACGTATTCCTTACCGGACTTCATATTTATGTTTTCATGTTTTATTTATATATTACAGATATTGATGAGTGTCGTCTGATCCCTAATCCTTGCATTAATGGCCGCTGTGAGAACACAGTCGGCAGCTTCAGGTGTGTATGCAGGATAGGATACAAACTACAGAACAACACCTGCACAGGTAACCTCACATTCTGCTTCTCTGCTACTTTAATTCTTACTCCCAGTTTATCTCAGTGTCTCACTCTGCCTCTTTCTGTTGAAGACCAATGATCATAGATGTTATCGAATCCAGGTAACTTACAACTGTGTGTTTCAGATATTGATGAGTGTGATGACCCGCTCCGCTGCCCGGGGAAGGAGTGCGTAAATACTCAAGGTTCTTACAATTGCGTGCCCTGCAAACCTGGATTTGGTCTCCTTAACAGCCAGTGCTCAGGTGTGTTAAATCAACATACTTATTAAATAAATAAAAATAAAAAGTTATTCATTTAGGATTAAACACACATTTCAACCAAAAATGAAATATACATGCATATTTACGTATACATTTTCTTCCAAGCTGGCGTCAATAGTTTTGTCCTGGAGTTAATAAAACTTATATTCTCCAGTTTATCATTGAGTATACTTTTTGTGTGAATCACTACACACTCAGCAAATATTATTTGGCTCACATTCCATTAAAATGTTTTATACAGTGTGGTACGGTAGTGTTAAAGTGCAAATATACTTCACTTTCACCAGGCATATGTGTGCATGAGGAGCAGCTAAGCAAGTGGCATTGTTCACGTGCTTGCTTGCGTAACTTATGTACATCTGGTGATTAAATGTAGCATCCACTAGATGCACATCTGAACATCAGAACCAAAGCATCTCTGTCCATCTTGATTCCAAGTCAGACTGTAATGTTTAGCACAGCAATGTTATGAAATCTCTATTTCTCTTTAAAACATTCTGCAGTGGGCATGGTTGTTGTCGCTGAACTGTGTCTCAATAAGAAAACCCAGACTTTACATTTAAAAGTATTTACTAATTTAGAAAATCCAGAAGAGATGTACTCAGAACAGTAGATTTAGAGGTTTTAAAAATTCAAACACTCAATTTAATAGGAAACCTGTCAGTGTTAGTAACAGTCTAACATATTATATAAGTATGTGATTTGAGATGGAGCATTACTTTGTTTAATCAGTTGTGGACACATGGTCAAAAGCTGATATACTGCCTCTAATTTTTATGTTGGTATTGCACTATGTTCTCCCCGTGCATGCGTGGGTTTCCTCCGCGTGCTCCGGTTTCCTCCCACAGTCCAACGACATGCAGATTAGGTCAAACGGCTAATCTAAATTTCCCATAGGTGAGAATACGAGTGTGTGTGGCTGTTTGTCTGTGTTGGTCCTGTGGTGGACTGGCGACCTGCCCAGGGTGTACCCCGCATCTCGCCCGAAGATGCTGGGATTGGCTCCAGCTTCCCCGCGACCCAGACGGATAAAGCGGTATAGATAATGGATGGATGGATGCACTATGTAATAAATGACAGCAGAATACGCACTGCAGCCATCATGCACAGTTAACAAGAAGTATAAATCTGTCTCACAAGCTCAGCAGGTTTCAATCCTGCTGTCCACATGTGTTTTCTTAATTAGGACACTGCCAACTCCCAAACTACTTAACATCAAAATTCTTAACAGCTCAACACAGCATTTGAACCGAGTAGCGATTTAAACATGCAGATTGCTCAATCCTAAACTGGTGGCTACTAAGATTGTGTTCTTTTTTTTTTACATTTTCGACATTAGCCTTATTGGTAATTTTCTCATGTCATACAGATATTGATGAGTGTCGTCAGCGTCTGTCTCTTTGCTCTAACGGCCGCTGTGAGAACATACCTGGCAGCTACAGATGTGTGTGCAATGAAGGGTTCAAGATACAGGGTAACACCTGCGCAGGTACAGTCTCTAGTCTGAATTTCATTCAGATTTGTTTCTATATAAATCTCTTTTTATTTTATTTTTTATTTTAATTAACATTCAAAAGTTTATATGCATCTAGACTTAAGATATTCTCACACAGTTCATGTAAGCACTGATTCCTTTTGGCGAGTCCATTATCTACTTTGTTCATGGTCATTTAAAATTTGTCGTTTAGAGACAAATTTATTTCAGCTTTAATTCACGATCTCAGAATTCCAGTGGATCAAATGCTGATTGTTTCTTTGAAGCTTCTGATTTGCCGGTTTTCATAACTGGGAGTTTATTGGGAGTAGATCCAGTGCTGTTTTGCCCTTGATGCCAGTTGATGCCAATTTAAGCAGCTCAGCCAAGACCTCGGATTTTTTTAAAAAGTGCACCTCCACTGTTCCTCCTTTGGAGCAATTTCCAAAGAACTGAAGGTACCATGACCATCTGTGCAACCAGTTGTATGTAAATGTATATAAGTATCTTGGAACCACACAGATCCTGCATTGTTTAAGTAGGAGTCACAAATCAACTCTCAGGGATGAATGAACTTTGGTCCCAAAGGTTCAACTGAACACCAAGAAGACAACAAAGGAACTTGTGAAGGAATTGGAGGCATCAGATAACAATGTACACCTACTATTAAGAGATGCGCCTACTCTAAGATCGGCATAAAAAAGCCAGGCTGAAGCTTGCAGGTGGTGACCAGCATTTTAGAGGAGTGTTCTGTGGTGACATGAAACAAAAATGCAACAATTTTGCCATGAAGTGCTTTCTATGGAGGAACAAGCGTGAGGTTTTTAATCTGAAAAACATCATTGCAACTGTGAAGCATGGGGGTGGCTGCATCATGTTGCACTGGTGTTTTGATGGAAAGGGGACTGTTGCTTTTCAGAAAATTAATGGCAGGAGGATTATCTAGAAATACTGAAGCAACACCCCAAGACATCAGCCAGAATGGTAAAACTGGGTCTTACAGCAGAACAGTGAGCTTAAATATACCTCCAAAGTTGTATCAGAATCACTTAAAGACAACAAAGTGAAAGTATTGGCCATCAGAAAGCCCTAACCTGAATACCCAACAGAAAATTTAGGGACTGAACTGAAAAAGCATGTCTGAACAAGGAGGCCCACAAACCTGACTGAGAAAATAAAAGTTGAAATTTGACTTACCACAGGAAATGTATGGTAACATGAAATGTGAAGAATTGAGTTGGAATGTCTTTAGTCTGGGTGTATGTAAACTTTTGACCTCCAGTCTGTCTATCTATCTATCTAGCTAGCTGTTTGTAAGCCTTTCTGTCAAGGAAAAACCTTTATCTCTAAGACTTTATCTTTAACTATTATAGCTGTTACAGATATTTAATATGATTTCTCATGTCAATAAAAGGGTTTCACACAATGTCCTGTAAAGTTATGTGGTCTCATCTTGAATTTATCAAGATTGCAATAACAGTTATTTATATTAAAAACTATAAGATGTACTATTCATAAGAGATGCTAACAAAACAAAGTGCATCACAGGTGGAATGTTTATGTTTTAGTAGCATCCTTGGAAATACAAGGTTTGATGGACAGATTTCCTAACCATAAACCAACAGATTTTATTTTAATTCATTTTGGAGAACTTTGCTCCTGAAACACCGTATAAAGGGCATCTGATGGTATACATATATGAATGTGCTTTTGTATCGGTGTTTGTTTCAGATGTGAATGAATGTGAGGACCCTCTGCAGTGCCCTGGTCAGGGCTGTATTAATACTCTGGGTTCATATAGATGTGTGTCATGTGGCCCTGGGTTTGTAATAACAAACAGAAGGTGCACAGGTAAATACATTTGTCTCTAAATTTCTTCATTCATGCATTCATTTAGTTATGCTATTTGGATAATATTCATACAATCTGCTCGCTTAGATATCGATGAGTGTCATCAGGTTCCTGCCCCCTGTGCTAATGGCCACTGTGAGAACACACCTGGCAGCTACAGATGTGTGTGTCATACAGGGTACAAGCTTCAGGAAAACACCTGCACAGGTGAAATACTCATTCACACATATTCATGAAGAAAGAAAAAGAGAGATAAGCATACATAACGTGTATGTGTATGTGTATGTGTCTGTGTTAGATGTAAACGAGTGCGAGAACCATCTGCAGTGTCGTGGTCAGGTGTGTGTGAACACTCCAGGTTCGTACCGATGCACATCCTGTGGAGCTGGATTCAGCTTTCATAATGGACAGTGCACAGGTCAGCAACAACAGTTTTGTTCTTTTTTATCACAAACATATTTATCACTTCTAGTACATTGTACATGTGACCTTTTTTAACTTACAATAGTCTTACAATTGACTACCTTAGCTAAGTAGCAAACTAATGTTAGCTGGAAAGTAGCCTACATCCATGTCCTGATTTTGCTAGTTGTTAGCAGGGGTGGGGCTTTAATCTGATCAGCTAATCACAAACTTCATCATGCAACGGCACTGAATTAGTTTACATTTACCTTTAGGGCATTTGGCAGATGCATTTATCCAGAGTGATTTATCTGCATTTATCCAGAGTTTTTGTCTTGTAGGTGAGCAGCAGTGTTTTAAATCTGATGCAGGCAGCTACAGGAAGCCTGTGGAAGGAGCAAAGCAATGGGGTGGTGTGTGAGAATTTAGGAAGTCATACAGCAGTGTTCTGGATCAGTTGCAGATTTTGAATGGTGCTCAGAGGCAAACCTGCCAGAAGAGAGTTGCAGTAGTCCAGTCTCAAAATGACAAGGGACCAAATAAGCACCTGAATGGTTCCTGTGGATAGAAATGAACAAATCCTTCCGATTCAGGGTCAGATTTAGACACTAGACTACAGTTTAGACTGCTTGCACGCCAGTCAGGGTGATACTGATTTGACAATGCAAGCAGCAGTACTACCAGGTTTGCTGCCATCCTCTAAACACGAGTGCTGTGGATGACATGTAATAACTTCATATACTTCTCCTTCATGATAATATTCTCATGTCTGTATGGCAATTAAGTTAATGAAAGAGGGACATATTTATACCAAGACTATGGTCAGTCAGGACCTGCCTGCAAATCATCAATGAGTCTATCCAAACAGAACTACAGTTATCACTGCAGAGTCAGTCAAAACATTGTCTGTATTTTTCTTAGAGGTGGAGTGAGAAAACAAATCCTAATGTAAATAAAGTCATAGAGGAGCCCCTTAAAATGATAGAATAATATACCAGGTGACATTTGAATTTATTGCCATTTGAATAAGACTTAATAAATTTAAAGTAAGACTAGCTGTGATGTCACATGACTTACATTAACTTACATAAATTCTTCCCTTCCTGACCTGTCACAATCAGACCTGTTATGTTGTATATATGTTATGTTGTACAACCAGTGATCAGTATGGTCAAGGTGTAGAGTGTGTAATCTTGTATGCTGATGTTGTTTTTTGTGTTAGATGTGGATGAGTGTGCTCAGAACACACGTCTTTGTGCTAATGGACGCTGTGAAAATACCCCTGGAAGTTTCCAATGTGTATGTCAACCTGGATTCAGATTGGAGGTAAACACCTGTACAGGTAAGTGTCATATGATTCCTCAGTACAAGATATTGATATGATTTGTATAACCTCAGATGTGATTATGGCTGATCTGTTGTTTATTATTATTATTATTATTATTATTATTATTATTATTATTATTATTATTATTATTATTACTACTACTACTACTACTCCGGAATCATAACCAAGAAATAAATCATTTCTATGAACCCTAAGAAAGAAACATAACTTTAAATATAACTACTATAGGTTTAGAATCCATGTATTCATTCAATCCATACCCATTTTGAAAAAAAAAAAAATGGAAAATGAAAAAAGGCCAATTTATACATACGAGATACAGACAAAAGTATTGGGACACACCTCTTAATTATTGAATTCAGGTGTTTCATTCAGACCCATTGCCACAGGTGTATAAAATCAAGCACCCAGCCATGCAGTCTCCATTTATAAAGGTTTGTGAAACAAAATGGGTCGTTCTGAAGAACTCAGTGACTTCAAACATGGTACTGTGATAGGATGCCTCATTTGCAATAAGACAGTTCATGAAATTTCATCCCTGCTGGATATTCCACGCTCAACTGTAAGTGGTATTATTGGCAAGCGGAAGCATTTAGGAACAACAGCAACTCAGCCACAAAGCGGAAGACCACGTAAAGTCACAGAGTGGGGTCAACAATTAATAAGGTCCATTGTGCATAAAAGTCGCCAACATTCTGTTGATTCCATAGCTGAAGAGTTCCAAACTTCCACTGGCATTAACGAAAGCACAAAAACTACTGCAGTGCATGCAAGCCTCACATCACCAAGTCCAAGCACACCACCACTGGACTGTGGAAACATGTTCTATGGAGTGACGAATCACACTTCTCTGTTTGGCAGTCTGTGAAGTTTGAAGTTTGGTGGAGGAGGGATAGTGGTGTGGGGCTGTTTTTCAGGGTTTGGGCTAGGCCCCTTACTTCCATTGAAGAGCAATCTTAATGCTTCAGCATACCAAGCCATTTTGGACAACGCCATGCTTCCAACTTTGTGGACACAGTTTGGGAAAGGCCCTTTTCTATTCCAGCATGACTGTGCCCCAGTGCACAAAGCAAGCTTCATAAAGACATGGTTGGATGAATTCAGTGTGGAAGAAATTGACTGGCTCACACAGAGCCCTGACCTCAACCCCATCGAACACCTTTGGGATAAACTGGAACTGGAGATTGCGAGCCAAAACATAACAGAACAGAAACACTCCAAAATCTTGTGGAAAGCCTTCCAAGAAGAGTGGAAGCTGTTATAGCTGCAAAGGGGGGGCCAACTCCATATTAAAGTCTATGTATTTGAATGCAATGTCATTAAAGAGCCTATTGGGGTAATGGTTAGGCGTCCCAATACTTTTGTCCATATTATGTATATTGTCCTGGTTATGATTTTTTTTTCTTCTATTTTTGGGGACAATCTAGATTCTGAATATGATGGTTTAAAATATTATTCTTTGTACTAAATTTTAGGTGTATATTAAACCATTCATTTGTTTTGACCCAGAAGAAAGGATAAATGGATTACAGCAATGCTAGAAATGGCTGTTGGCCAGGTTTATAAATGAGGTTGATAAATAATGTAAATGTGTTGAGCGTATAATATCATTGTGGAGTTTTATTTTTTTTATTATTAAAGTGTTGCCAAACTTTCGTGTTAAGCTATGTTAAATACAATCATATCATGGGCTCAACAAATTAGTTACATTTACTGACTTGGCCACCTTAGTTTCTTAGGAGTTTGTACTTTCTTCTCATGCTGTGGCCTTCATGGCTGAGAATTTCTTTACGCCAATTGAGTCACAATGGAATGACACACTTTTGTATGTCATTGTGTTATCAAATATTTTATTCGCATCATTGATAGCATCATTCAAGCCATATACTGTATATAAATAAAATGTCATGTATAAACTTATTTCCAGAACAACTTTGTATCTCAAAAGTCTTGTTTGCATCATTTCTGTTTTCTCATGGCTTTTGCGAAAAATAAAATTGAAAATGTATTTTTTTATAATAGCTGTCATTGAGGCTGCAAGTTCCTGCATACTTAAAATGAGACAGTGATCAGTGCGTTGATGTGTGTATCTCTCCTGCATGCTCAGATGTGGACGAGTGTGCAAATGAGCTTCAGTGTCCAGGGCAAAAGTGTGTGAACTCTGTTGGCTCTTTCAAGTGTGTTTCATGCAATCCAGGCTTCGAGATCATTAATGGCCAGTGTCAAGGTAACTAAAAATCTGTTTAAGTTTTTATTCACATCAGATAATTACATTTTCCAGCTATTTGGATGAAATACATGTCAGCAACATGGTAAAAATAAAATTTTTGAGTGATTTAACTAATGTAAAAGACTAGTATACTACATGGATGATATGCGGTATAAGACTTTAAAGGACCATAAGTGGCCATAATATTGAGTGTTTAAAGGGTAGATTTGTGAAAATCAATCATCTGATTTATAATGTTTTAGGTAATTTTATACAATAAGGCAGCTACAATTTTATAAATCCACTTACAATCATTGACTTTATCCACATCACTTAAGAGATTAATTTCAATAACTAAAATGACATGTATCTCATAAAATGCTTTCAGATAACTCACTGTAACCGCCAATCAACAAACAGCACAGCTGAGAAACAGGCTGCGTTCCAAATTACATAGTAGTATTTTGAATAATAGCTGTTATCAGGAGAACCTAGGCTAAACCATGGCTACATGTTTCTATGCACTCAATGGGTTTTATCATGTTTTATTACACGTGAGGAAGCATGTTTAT
>JAQQZR010000037.1:15848221-15859376 GCA_030068235.1 Notoglanidium macrostoma | reverse complement strand
GAAAGGCACCCTGGGTGACCCGGGGATCGAACCCAGGACCTTCTTGCTGTGAGGCGACAGTGCTAACCACTGCACCAGTTTATATATTATATCATATTATATTATGTATTATATTATATTATATTATAATAACAGTACAAAGTACAGGTTGAGGAATATAACATGTATAGCAACATATATAACAGTTATTTATTATATATATATAAATATTATGAGGCAGGAAAATTCACAAATACGAAAAGGAAATTCTTCATTAATCCCGAGGGAAATTTAGCTGGGAAGTTTGACATATTAAAACGTACTTAAACCAACTAGTTTATTATTATTACATGTTTATGACTGTTACACTTTTGAAAATTTGGACACCATAAAAATTCTTAAATTTAATGGGGTTTTTTTAAAGAAATGTGCCAGTTTGCTCAAGACAATGCAAATAACAATGAACCAATAATAATGAAAATATTTGGTAAGAAGTACCTGTAAGAAAAGGTGAGAAGTTGTAGACTGTTTGCTACAGTGAGGAAAGAGCTTCTGTAGCATTTTGGTAGCCTGAGTCTCTTCTAGAAAATACTCACTCATTTATCTTCAGTAACTGATCCATCCTGGATCTGGGATGGATCTTGGGAACACAGAGCGCAAGCTGGAAATACACCCTGAGAGGGACACCAGTCCATCACAGGGCACCACGCATACACATATTCACACCTAGTGCCAACGTTCAGGCAAGTTGTTGGAAGGTGAGGCCACTCAGGTGCTTGTTCATTCGCTTGTCATTTGGAGATTGGACTGGGGATATTCAGCTATCTATTCAGGCCCAAACAGACCAGCGCCAACCTACAATAAAGCAAGGCTCTTCTCTGCTCTGGTGTCTATGTGATGGAATGAGCTTCCTCTAGATGTCTGAACAGCTGAGTGTCTGGCTGTCTTCAAACAACTAAAACCCTACCTCTTCATTAAGTACTTAAATTAGCTGAGTGTTATGAAAAAAATCCTTGTCTTGTGATTTTTTCATAATATACTAACCTCCCAAAAGGCCTTTTAGATCGATATTACTCATGAGATTGAGATTTAAACCAGAACCCTGGAGCTGTGAGCTGGCAATATCACAGTCTGCTCCACTGTACCACCCACTTTATTTACGACTATATTAACGCTGTCTGTTCTCATTCTTTCTCTTTCTTTCTAGATGAGAACCTTTCCTTCTGTTGGCAGCATGTAACAGCTGATCTGATGTGTCAGAGTCTTCTGCAAGGATTTCAAATGACATTTAAGCAGTGTTGCTGTGTATATGGAGAAGCATGGGGACTTCATTGTGCTCTGTGTCCCCGCAGAGACCAGGGTAAACACACACACACACACACACACACACACACACACACACACACACACACACAATGAATTTTTTGGAAAAGTGGTCAAAGAAAAACATGAATTGTTTCTGAAGAGTAAATATGACCTAAGGCAGAAACACTCAATTTAGCGTTGTTTGCTCTGTTTATCACGTTATTCCATCTTCTGTTCATCCACACCACAACTTTTACCAATTAGGCAGGAGGGAAAAAAAATCACTTTATTGTAATACTGAGGAGTGTGTTTGCAGTGCTGGTGCCCATTCCAGTTTTCTTTTGCATAAATTCTCATTGTACACGACTAAGGTTTTTTTTAAGTGGTGATTCAGATGTTTACAATCAGTTTCAACTTAAATGAAGCAATTTGAAAAAAAAAAAAAAAAAAAAAAACTAAGACAAATGTTTTGGTTGTCCCACTACAATGGGCAGGTCAAAAGAATCATGTCAGTTAACCTTATCTTGTGTTGTAATGCCAGGCAGTAACTAAAACCAATTTCATTATGCAGATGATCAAATTCTATTAAGCACATGCTGTGTGTGTTTGAACTACATTTTCAGATGTGTTGTTTTTATTTTCTCAGAGGCATATGAGGAAATGTGCAGTGCTTTCGGTCCTCCTCCAAACTCTCCACGGTATTTGGAGCGTTTAGCCCCACTGCCAGGGGAAGGAGGGGGTTACAGACCTCCATACGGTGCTCCCATTTACCCAGCGTTACCCTCGTCTGATTACAATGACTACAGTGCAGGAATAGGACACAGATCTGGACTGAGGACACGACCGGTTGACTCATACGTGCCTCCTGGACCCGGGTAGGCAAGCAGTAACATTACTACTACTACTACTACTACTACTACTACTACTAATAATAATAATAATAATAATAATCATCATCATCATCATAATATGTTAATTATTGAAATGAAAGGTAACACAACAGCATATGTGTACTCTTCTTGATCAAACTCCAGGTCTTACTACGAGGAGGAAGATTATGACTCAGCTGCTGCTCCTCCATTCGCAACAGATCCTCGTACCGAAAGCTTCTACGGCTCTCGTTTTTTCCACACCCCCCTCAGTGAAGGTGATGAAGATGAGGAGTCATGGAGGGGCCCCGCCCCTTTCCCACCCTTCACTGAGAGAAGACCAGGAAGTGAAAGGCCACAGAGAGTCTATGAACGTGCGTACACAGTTTTTTTTTTTTTTTTACTTTATTTAATGTATTATTTTTTAACTAAATTTACTAAAATTATTTTTATTTTTATGTTTCATTTCTTTTAAATTCATTTAATATTAACTTCTAAAAATATTTATCAATAAAAAAGGACAATAAAAACATAATTTTGAATGATCTTATTAGTGTAGAATATATTCAAACACATGCTTTAAATGATATTGCCAAATTTTATTATATTTTATATGTATTTCACATATAAAATATTCCCATTTGCTCGTTTACTTGTAAGTTCTTCAGTACTGTCATTTACTTCAGTCATTTCTTTGAACTGTTCTTTTTCTCTGACAGAATTGTTATATAACATATATCTTTACTGAAAAAAAAAACCCCAAGAATTTTGTAAACAAATTTTAATTGATTTTGTTTTAATTTATAGGTTCTTGCATTGCAGACTGCTAGGAACTAGCGTAGGCCATCAGGTGTTACAAGGGTTTGTAGCACACCTTGCGAGAGAATGCTCAAAAACATTTTTTTTTTAACAAAATTAGTTTTTCATCACTTTTGACTGTTGTTCTAAAATCCGACAGGTTTTCCCAGACTGCCTCCAGTTTATTAGGTGCTGCAAGATTAACTAGTTTTATTAATGAAAAAATAAATAGAATACCAACCCTTATTTTATTTTCTTTAATTAAGTGCTATAAAATATTTGTTCTTATTTATTATAATTCTTTACTTACTTTTTCGCTTGTATTAACTGCTATTTCAGCTCCAGCTTGTCCAAAATGGTCCCAATTTTTTATTTGTGAGAAATCAAATCAGTACTACTGGGCCCCTAAAGGGGATACCATTCAGGTTTCATGACATTAGATCAATGTTAAGCCTGTCAAATGCCTGCTGGACACTGAATGGCCAATGGACGGCATGTCTTGATCAGGTCATCATCAGTTAGATAGAGTCTACACATTTCAGCTCAGATTTACGGTTATCTAAAGTTAGCTCCTTCAGCCATGAATGACCATGCCCCACTTTGTAGTCATCCTCAGAATCTTGTCCTTTATGCCTTTCATGCAAATATGTGCAACCATACATGAGTTACAACAGTCTGAGTAAACTAGGCTCTGCCTTGCTAGCATTTATTAGCATGCAGCAGCCATACTGTTTATCTCAGCAGTATGTTTTTGATCATTGTTGGGAGTCACACTGTCCTGAGTAGTTTTTTTAGAATCCCAGGACTTTATGCAATTACACATTATGCAAATAAGCTAAAAATGTAAATGGGCAGAGCTAAATGTTTCTTGTTGTTTGTGAGAATGTAATGAATAATTGGAATAAAGAACTTTCAATATAGGATTTATGGTTCATGAGATATGGTCCAAAAATGTAAAACTCTTAGCTATAGCACCACCATTAGGCTGATCAGGCCATCTCTCTTGCCTGAGTAGCGGGAGGTAATACTACCTACTGATCATGTTTCTTGGGTGTGCCTGCATGGTTTGGTCAGCATGATCAGCTTTAGTGGAGAAAAATAATAAGAAGAAGAAGAATCTGAAAGAAAATAAAAGTGATCCAAGCACTACATTCCCGTAATAAGCAATGTTTTGATGGATGTTCTCTGTGTGTGTGTGTGTGTGTGTGTGTGTGTGTGTGTGTTTCAGGGCGGTATGAGTCATTCGCTGGCCTGCCAGAGGATGAGTGTGGTATACTGCAAGGCTGTGAGAATGGCCGCTGTGTTCGTGTAGGTGAAGGATACACCTGTGACTGTTATGATGGATATCAGCTCGATATCGCCTCTATGACCTGTTTAGGTAACACAGTCCTTATTTATGTCAGAACTGCGGGGTGTGTGGTAATATCCTGCTATGACTGTAAATACCAATTCACTTTATTTATTTGATATTTTACATCTACAATATGCAGAATTTGTTTTATATTCTGGGATTTGCTCTTAATAAAAAATGAAGAACCTTTATTAAGTAAAATCTGAACTAACCAAAATAAGACTTGAATAAAAAAGAAAGATTACCAAAAGTACCACAAAATAAAAGTAAAAATAGGACAGGAAAATATAACAATTAAAATGCAGATATTTGAAAACATTTTGAATCCTCAAGTGTGTGTGTGTGTGTGTGTGTGTGTGTGTGTGTGTGCTTTCTGTGTCACTTCCCTGCAGATGTAGATGAGTGTGGGGACCCAACCTTTCCAGAGTGTATAAATGCACGGTGTGTGAACACAGAAGGTTCGTATAGATGTGTGTGTCTGAGGGGATTCGTCGCGTCACGCAGACCAAACCACTGCATTCCTGCTTAACCAAATGTCACACACACATGCAGACACACACTTATAGCAAACCTCCTGATTCAATTAGCTATCAACTATATCCTATTTTATTGGATTATTTTATAGACACTAAAGTTTTCATCTGTTACGGCTGTAAATTGTTTTTTTATGTATTTTTATATAAACTTTTCTAGACATTACACAAATGCAAAATACAAACCATTTAGGCACAAAATATTTTTACTCTGTAAAAGGTTGGCTATCTGAGATACTGACACTGATTCAGTAAACATAATTAAGTACAGTTTATATGAAACCAGGTAGGAATGCACATTTATTTGAATGTCATTTGGTGTCATGATTGATGAATGAACTTCAGTGTCATAGAGGTCTAAAGCATCTTTATGTTTGTTTGTGATTGTACGGTTGTGTATCGCCCGTAACACAATGCACTGTATTTGTGGCCTTTTGAATTTTACAGCGATTAATTGTTTTTCAAAGATGTCTGTTCATTGTATTGCCATATATTTTTGATACAGTTAATTCTGAGGTGTCAAAAATAAATTTGCAAATATAACAGTTTGCTTTCATGTCTCTTGTTCACACCATGTCATATTTTCTAATCTATGAAACAATAAATATCACTAAAAGTAAGTCCCAAATAATGAAGTTCTTGACTAACAAGAAAATTTGAATGTGATTGCTCCGTGGTGGACGGATGGATGCGTGTGCTGCGTGAGTTGGTCTGTGCTATGAAATGATGTTTGGTGGCTCTCTGATGAAGTGCTATCAAGCTTTGAGTTCGAAACTCCTTTCATTTAAATGGAGGAAAACGAGAGAACAAAAGCTTCTTTCCAAAAGCTGTATACAAGCATGCTATTCTGGCACAGGATGGAGGAGTTGAAGTTGGTTTGAAGATTATATCTCGAAAACTGCATGAGAAATGGGACATAAAAGTGGTCTGACGGATAACAATAGTTTGATGGTTTGCGCGATCACAATAGTTAGTGTGATTAATGCAATGAATACCATTGTATTGTACCAGAACAGAGGCTTTATGTAATTGCGGGATGGGGTGTTAAGGGGAAGTGGAACTATATTGGCTAAAATGTCACGAGCCCTTTTACACAGAGATCCTGCAGTATTGCAGTAAATATGCCTCATTATGCTGGCTTTTTACATAGCCAGCCACCATTCTGGAACCTGAGGCGTTAGGTATTGCAATGGAGCATCTCAATGGAGCATCTAGTGTATGTATAGCATACTACATGTTAGTAATATGAATACCCAAAGCAATCTGGCATTGCTTTAAAAACAGTAACGGCAGGTAACTGAATGCTGAGCTTCTTCAGCTGGTCGTCCACATTTATACCATTCTTCAAACAAAGTTGCTGAGCCACATGTTTATGTGATCAGAAATATGATGGAGCAGAAACTGAAGAGAAGTGGGAAGCGATTCGAGGAAAAAGGTACAGATCTTAGAGGCCGTAGATGGAGACGTTTGAATTTGCCATGGTCTCAGAAAGAAGAATGCCAATGTCCAACACGTCACACCCCTGTCCCACAGTGCCGGCATGTCCCTTTTACACAGACATGGATTCCGGCTCTGTTACCACCAATGACGCACCATTCCGGATGTGGACCTTTTACACAGAAAAGTGGGGCGAAAAAAGGCACAACATTCCTACCTTGAACAGGCTTTGTAAAGGAGGCTATTGATACTGTTGTGTTATTGTGTCACACATGTTGCACAGTAGGGGCACAGTTTGTCTGCAATTTTTGTACAAATTTTTGTTTATGCTCACAATCCAGCTGCATGATAATAATAGTTGGTCATCCAATGTCCAATAAGAGTCCAAACACGGGTGCATGGTTGTAATCATAGAAGGAATAATGGGCACTTCACCCAATATTATATAATTTATAAAGTAGTACAACCAAATTATCAAGAATTTATTAGAAGAAAACACCAAGTTGGCATATAATAAACAATATGCGAAATAAACAACTCATTTCATTCTCATAGGCATGTAAGTAAACTCCTAACCTGCTTATCAGGCTCCCTAACCCTAATACTCTGTGTGTTTATGTGAATACAGCCCTTAAGCCTTTTATAGGCCACTCACCTACATCACTCACTCACACACAAGCTCATTAAATCGCTCAGAGTTTATCCTACCAGATCCCAGGGTGCAGCGGAATATCAGCTTTCCTTCCAAGACTGAAAAAAAAAAAAAATACATTTCAAAAATACATTTTACAGATTCCATTGACTACAGGGGTTATTTTTCTGATTGTTCCCCACTTCTTTCCCTGTGAACACAAAACCACCTCACAATTTAGTAATAATAATAAAAGAAATGAGACCAGAGACCAAAACCAGGTCTATAGAAATCATATTCTAGGAGGCAAGTTGTTTTAGCCAGATGGCTAATTAACCAGAAATAAAGAAAATAAATCACTTAAATATGTAGGATTAGCGTGATGTTTTTCCAATCCGTTTCCAATGAACCTGTAAACTTCCACATACTCACCTTAGACTGTTTTGTTGATGTGTTCAGTTTTTCAAACAGACTTGAACATCACAGGGACATCACAGAGCTACAAACTGTAGCAGCAGCCATTTTGAAGCTCATAATTTGTTGACACTCCACATGAGCCTCAGAGTCAGGTGGGAGGTTTGAACGCAGAATTGTGCGTTAGAAGTAATCGAGATGATAATATAGCGCCAAAGAAACATGCAAAAAATAATGACAACTCTTTTTAACAGAAATAATATTATTATAACACATGGGAACAGGATCCAAATGCATGGCAACAAAACTTAGAAATAAGATAATTAATTCATAGGAACAAGATAATTATGTCATTTTTAAAGCTGTGGCCATGGCATAATTATACTGTTCCTGCAAATGTATTATCTAGTTTGCATACAGGGGCAGCACGGTGGTGCAGTGGGTAGGTGGTGGTGGCTAGGTTGGGTCAAATGGCTACTCTGAATTGTCCACAGATGTAAATGATGGTGTGTATGGTTATTTGCGTTAACCCTGCAACAGACTGGCAACCTGCTCAGGGTGTACCCCATCTCTCGCCTGGGATTGACTCCAGCTTCCCTGCGACGCTGACAGATTAGTGGTACAGGTAAAGGTTAGAGTGTGTTTTGTCCAACTGGCCTTAGAAGTATTTACATTTTGGCTACTACCATAAGGACTAAAAAAACAAACAAGCAAAAAAATATGCTGGACAGTGCACATCCACAGGCAACAAAAGCAGCAGCTGCTACAAGCCGACAAAAGACGAAGTACAAGTGACACAAGCGATTTGTTACTTTGTGTGGAAGTAGTCATGGTTACATTTGACTTGCAGCTCTCATAAAAATCCATACAATCAGAATCCAATACTGAAAAACTCCATCTTTTACACTACCGACTTGTGATGTTGAACAGGGATTTACGTTCTGTTTTTGCCTTTTTTTTTCATTTCCAAAAAAAAAAAAAAAAAAGTATACAGTTCATTTGTTACAAGCTGTTTGTAACGGAAAACAGGAGCTAAAGCACTATAGGCAGGGTGAGTTGTATTTGTTTAAACACAGCACTGTAAATAATAATATCTAGTGAAGATACTGCATCTTGAATAAAGGTAACTGTATCTAATATTTAGATAATATTTGTCATTATGAGATTATTATTATATTATGAGATAACACAAAAACAAGACCATTAAGTTTAGTACTAGGCATATTTAGTCATTACAAGCTACAATGTATAGCCTGAAATGAATTTATATAAAAATATAGGAATATGTTTAATGATTTTATATATATTTAAAATGATCTACTTAAGAGAAATAGTTGAATTTAATTACACATGGTTGGTTATATAGAGCCTACCTCAAGTCATAATTATCACATTTTGTAATTTTTGTTTCTATCCAATTTCTGGCTGACAGGTTTATTTTACAGAATCATTAATTCTGTACATTTAAGCATTAAATGTTGCTCGTACGGATTATTATTGTATTGGCTTTTAATGTGTGGTTAAACAAGTACTATTTAATACAACAGTCTTGTGTTTGCAGTTTGAATGCGAGCCTGGTGTTTGTGTTTTTGGTTCCTTTGATCATCATAACTGACACCATCAAATAGAGAACAGGAGGCCAAATGTGTCAAACAGAAACACTAAACCTGAAGTGCGAGAATGTAGCCAATTCATTTAAACGCTGAATTTGTCGTTCCCACATTTCCGGCTTTGTTAATGTGGAAAATTATACAGTAGCAACATAAATCATCTTGTTAGGCTGACAACAACGGCAACTTCAGTCTGTGTAATTAAAGCTATTAAACATGTTTTATGTTAATGTTTATGTTTTATGTTATATCGTGTCTGAATTGAAGACGTCAGTGTGTGAACAGCTATATCAGGATAAATGTGGAGTGTGGCATGTGGAAAATATTTTCTTCAATATGTTCTTCAAGTGTGTCTAAAACATTTATTTAAAATAAATTCTGATTTATACATGAACAAACTTATATACAAACATCAGCTATTTATATTCACTCATTGGCAGCAGAACGATAATAAAATCATGCAGATACAGGTCAAGCGATTTAGTTAATGTTCACATCAAACATCAGAATGGGGGAAATTGTGATTTCAGTCACTTTGACCATGGCATGGTTGTGGGTGCCAGACGGGCTGGTTTGACTATCTCAGAAATGGCTGATCTCCTGTTCAACAGTCTCCAGAGTTTGCACAGAATAGTGTAAAAAAAAAAAAGTGAGAGTTTTATATTTATATGATGTGTAGAATAGAACATAGGTTTACAGGAACAAGCTCTACTATGATTGATAGTCAATTGTGCAAACTTGACTTGTGGCTAAATGGAATAAGTCTGTGAGGATCTGAAGCATTTTAGTTCATTATTAATCACTGTTCCCATATTAGTGCATTAAAGTGCATCTAAACTAAACCAAATTAGCTGCCATGCTTACACAGAGCTGGTATATGTCTGTATTTATATAAATTATTGTGCTTCCTTAAGGTTTTATTATACTTAAACACAGTAGAATAGGCACAGAAACCATATACTATGAACGCAACACTCATCTGTAAAAGCCATGAAGAAATGCAGAATTATCGTAACAGAACAATTTCAATATCAGATGCAAAAGGACTTTTGAATTTCCTTTTGCAGCCTGTCCACTTTAGGGTCAAATTAGAAATGCAGAATTTATAATGTGGTGGTATTCTGAATCGGTTTGAAAATATTTCTCAAAATATTGAAGGTGTGGTCTTGACATCGATTGTGGGATCCTGAAGCTGTCCATCCTAATGAGCAGCAGCTCACTGGACAAAGCCATTGTGCTGAACA
Source organism: Notoglanidium macrostoma (assembly GCA_030068235.1). Taxonomy (NCBI): domain Eukaryota; kingdom Metazoa; phylum Chordata; class Actinopteri; order Siluriformes; family Auchenoglanididae; genus Notoglanidium; species Notoglanidium macrostoma. The sequence goes on along the minus strand of JAQQZR010000037.1, from coordinate 15,849,205 downwards.
TCTAACTTTAGATTACGCTAGTTAACCAGCGATGTTAGACCAAAACAGTGGTGAGGAGACTGGGAAATGAGTAATATTGAAATATATAAAATAGATAAATGACTAAACAAGTGTGGGAATTGATCAAAATGAAAGGAAAAAGAAAAGCTGATAAATTAGGGATAGTAAATGATAAGGAGGGAAGACGTAATATAGAGTTATTTTAAATATATTTAAGCGACATTTTGAACCTTTTGAAATAATTAAATGCAGTTCAACACTCTCTCTGTCACTCTGTGTGTTCATGTTTAACTAATTAGCTAGCCTATTAAACCCTTTATTCTGGGAATCCCGTACTTCACAATCCAGCAGCTGTCAATTAAATATCTGCTGAGATATAAAACTCTGTGTCTGTGTTGCCCCAGGCTTTGGTCCGAATAAATGATTGGGAGGGAAGACAAATGATGTGGATCCAACCAATCAATACAGGAAGCTATTCAGGCGTTGTAGCGTCGGCAGGGATGTGAGTGTGTTTTGGGGTCAAGGCTTGAAGTCCGTAGGGAGGGGCTGTATTTGTCTGAAGTCACAGAAACATACTTTTAATTGCACTGGGATTTATGTTTAGCTAAAATACTTCATATGTAAACCTATGAAAGGTTCACACTGTTAATATCAGTGCCTGGCTGCTGGGAGCGCAGTAAGGTGATAGTGAAGATATTAGCTAGCCAATATAACAACATTTACCACTAGCAAGATACTAAATGATGACTCGAGCACTATGACATCAAACAAGTCACATTTATTTATATAGCACATTTTAAACCAACTTTTGTTGACCAAAGTGCTATACAGTGCTAACTTAAATGGCTAAAGATTACTGAGTTTTTAAAAGTCTAATAAAATAATACAAAATCACAGTACAGTAGGTGTAGTAATAATAATAATAATAATAATAATAATAATAATAATAATAATAATAATAATAATAATAATAATAATAATAAT
>JAQQZR010000037.1:15834334-15845073 GCA_030068235.1 Notoglanidium macrostoma | reverse complement strand
GCTCAACTAAGTAAAGAGAAACAACAGTCCATCATTATCCAGTCTCTTTTAAAGTCATAAAAATAAAGAAAAATATTTAATTAGAAGGTGTGTCCAAACTTTTGACTGGTAGTGTATATATATATATATATCCTCCTCTCACCTCCCCACCTCCCCTACTTGGGGGTGGTATGTGTGTGTCTGGGTTAAGGTTAGGGTTGTCTAACCCTAACCCTTGCACTTCACCTTTCACAAATGTTCCAGTTGTTCCTTTAGCCGTTGTTACTTCTCGATCTTCTCCTGCTCCTTCTTCTGGATGTTACTGTCAGCTGGTATTGCCACATGTATCACTATTGCTGTTTTCTGTTCCTTATCATATATATAATATATATATTAATATATATATTTATTAATATGTAATATATATTAATATATAATAATATAAATATATTTCCAAACATTACTTTTACATTGAAATATGTCTGTATGTCAGTAAAGAAAGCAAGATACTACATAAGAGATCACTTTTAACAAAAAACATAATTTAGGCTTCTGGATTTTTGCTGGAAAAAAGAAGCAAGTGTGACAGTCAAAGTTTCCAGAAGAACTGTGGCAGATTTCCCTTATAAAACTGTAAACACAGCACCTGGGCCTACTATTTAAGAAAAGAAAAATCAAAAGGTTGTCACACCAAATATTGACTTTCTTTAGTTTATTACTGTTTACTGAATATTGTACTATTTTTCTATTAGGTAGAAATATAAAAAAAATTTAAGTCGTCCTTACTTTACTGCATTTTTCTTTGAATGTGACAAAGACTTTTGCACAGTGTGTATATACACACAGTGCATATAAAAAGTGTACACACTTTTGGAATGGCCCAGCCAGAGCCCAGACCTAAATCCAATAGGAAATCTGTGGGGTGACCTGAAGAGGGCTGAAGAGGGCTACCCTTGCAATCTGACAGATCTGGAGCGCTTTTGCAAGGAAGGATGGGCAAATATTGCCGAGTCAAGATGTGCCATGCTGATAGACTCCTACCCAAGTAGAGTGAACGCTGTAATTAAATCAAATGGTGCTTCAACAAAGTATTAGTTTAAGGGTGTAAGCAACCAGCTTATTGTACGTTTTTTTATGTTTTTAACAGATGTGTTGAATTGTACTGGTCATAGGTCACATTAAAGGTGGGAAAAGTTTTTTACATCACAAAAATCTGGCATTTTAACAGGGGTGTGTACACTTTTTATATCCACTGTAATATGTACAACATTTACACCATTTCAGGTGATTTTGAATCAGTGAGGTCAGGCAAAGTGTAGCAGGGGATGTGTGTGTGTGTGTGTGTGTGTGTGTGTGTGTGTGTGTGTGTGTGTGTGTGTGTGTGTCAGTGTGTCAGTATGTTCATTCCTGTGATTATCTGTGATGCAGCAGATTTGCTGAGGTGACACTTTGGCATGCACCGAGCGTGATGAGCCAGATGGAGTATGCTAATATCTAATCTGTTCAGTTGCATAATCATCAGCAATAAAATCTAAAAATACAAGCTGAATAAAAATGCGTGAGTTATTTTAGGGTATAATGTGTTGTAAATTGTAAAGCATTAAACCTTTTTTCTTTCTTTCTTTCTTTCTTTTCTTTTTACTAAAAATGCTGGAGTTTAGCTATAAACCTATTTGAGAGGCAATTACTCACAAGGAAGATATTAATTATATTGTATACACAATAATATAATGATGTGAAGTTTATGTTGTTATAATGTTTGTTTTTATCACCTTTTTTTGTTTAAATTGCCATAATAAAGTGCGTTATTTTTAACTAATTCTGTAAATGTTACTCAAAGTAACCTTTAGCTGGAAAGCTTGTGCAATTTGCATATTTAGAGATTATGCATTTCTTGGTGAGGGTAAAAATGTCAACACTTCTGCTTTACTACTCAGTGTCTACGGACGATTTATTATTTGACCGGCCAAATCAGGAATGTTATTATAAAATCAAATACAAAATCTTTAAAAAGCTTTATGTGTTTATTTAAACATCTAAATCTGAACATATGAGACAGTTAAAAAAAAAAAGTGCATTATTCCACTAGACAGTATTCCATTACAATTCCATATTTTGGCAGCTCTTATCGTGTCCGTCACTGTCTAAAAAACGCTCTGGAAAAAGTAGAATTGAGAAGTGAAATTCTAAAATAAAATATTTTCTAAAGTTAGGCATATGTAAAGTGAAAGGCACAGTCAAATAATGTCTGTCAGCAATCACAAAGCAAACACACATCAGAATGTAGACAACAATGACTGACATAGACAAGATATAGTAGAAAGTTGGTGACGTTTTTAGAACCGATGGCGCTGATGAAAATAAACAGCCATGATAGTTCAGGTACACCATAACACATTTTTACATTTCAAATCTGTATTTGAATCCAGCTATTATTATTATTATTATTATTATTATTATTATTATTATTATTAATTCCATGTTATAGGCTGATAGCATGTTGTACTGAATATCATAATACTGACACAGGAAGTGTTCCAGCTCTGGTTTCAGAACATTTAAACCCTGATGTGATGGAACATGCTGAGCTGTAATTGGTCATGAAGTGTATCCTTTAGCTTACTCATGGTTGTGTATAGCTCCAGCTGAAAGTTGACGCCGTGTTGTAAACGTAAGCAGCAATAAGAGCGGGATGGAGGAAGTGCCACAATGTTGCTGGTTGATTTGTGATCAGACTGGTTTGTTCTTAGTGGCTAAAACAGAAGGTGATGTAAATGTAGCTATTTACACACAACACAAGTCCCTCATTTAACTAAAACTGTAATAATTCTGTCTCTGCACACACACACACACACACACACACACACACACACACACACACACACACACACACACACACACACACACACACAATAGTTAGATACTATAGGGCTGCACAATAATAGCTAAAGTACAGAAAGACTGAGTGTTCCAACATGATAATAATTATTTAGGCAATTAAAGAGAATTTTATTGCATCTCATCAGTTTTAAACCAACAAAAAGCTGACGTTTCTTTCATGTTGTACATTAAAGATCAATATTCAGTTTTCTTGCAATAACAGTATCTGATACAACAGTACCCAGGCAGAAATCAAACATTATACAGTTAGCTAGCTTTAGCTAAACTGACCAATATCATATCTAATTATGTGATTATATTTAATTTATGTAGGCCAAATATAACTAATATACACAAAACAAAAGTCTGTGCCATACACTTTTAACTTTTAACTTTACTTCATATATATATATATATAATCACGTTGAATAAAATTTCAGATAGTGTGTTAGAAAATATTGTAATGTGCTAATAAGCCTAATAAAACAACATGGATGTTGCTACGAAGCCAATTCCAGTCTACAGTGAGGGGTGTTAGCTAACTGCAGTAGAGTAAGGATCAGATCTCAAACACACACACACTTACACACACACATACACACATACTCTGTGTGTTTCTACTGGGCTACTGCACACTGCAGTGCATAAACACAAATACCTACCTTCAAGTATAGCATTAAAAGTGTAGACCTCATTCACCGTTTTTCAGATACTCATGGAATTACTTTGTGGTGAACAGAACTATGAGGACTTTCAGATCACATGATGCTCAGTTCAAGTTTGTCCTTATGCTGGGGAAGCAACATACCGTTCCGTTGCGTTCAATTCGATGCAATTCAATATATATGCATACATACAATTATAGAAGTAAAAATCGATAACAAATAAATACATATTAAAACCTCTGTAGAAAGCAGAATTTACAAATAAGTAGAGTTGGGCCATACACTGTGTTCATCACAGGAGAAAAGCAATCGCAGTAAACTATATACACCTAAGTTCAAAGTGCTTGCTGCATTTTTTTGAACACTTCAGTGTGAACTTGGTGGTGATGATAATGATGGCTATGGCAAATAAAAATGATGATTCCTCATCAGAGCACCCATGACCATATCTGAACTCCATGTATGAGGAATTATGAATGTTCAGAAATATACACTTCAGAGTCATTTGGTCATGTAAACGCATTGTTGCATTGACAATAAAAATAAAACATTAAACATTAAAAACATTAAATTACTACTTTAATAACTTAAGCCATTTAAAAGCAAGTACTCCAGTACTTTAACTCAAGTAAAGTAAGGAGTAAGGAATATCTATACTTTGACTCAAGTAATGGAGGTGTGTACTTTATCCACCTCTGAAAATCATAATTAAGATGGAAATCGTATCATTTGATTCACTGGACAATCTTCAAAGTTTGGAAATTGAAATGCTACAAGAAAGTAAATTTATCTTTAGGCTGGCATGCATCTCCCCCACAATGCAGTCAGTCCTCCTGTCAGTCAATCAGTCTGTCTGTCTGTCATTTGCAATGATCCGTTTTTTAATATGTAATGTTACACAGTTGTCAAGATGGTTCCAACAAACATATATAAGTTATTCAATGTATTTTCATACCAAGATAATTAAATTGTAGATGAATCTAAGACTTCATGATGCACTGAATTGTTTACTAAAAAGTCTTAATCCAATGGATGAATGTTGATTAAAATGCACTTTCAAGAAGCTGGAAATCTACCTGTGTGTGTGTCTGTGTGTGTGTGTGTGTTTGTCGGGTGTGTTGTTATGTCAGGTAGAAGAACCCATCAGCAGGGTTTGACCCACCTGTATCTGGATTAGCGTGTTAAACTCCTCCCTCTCAACTCAGCAGTTAAATAGACCTGAGGCTTCAGTGTCAGTACTGCTCTCTCTACATCTCTTTCTCTCTCTGTTTCTCTCTTTACTCCTAATTTTGCCATTTTCATCCACCTCTTGTTTTGTGTTTTGTGAGTCTTGTTCTCATTTTGTGAGTCCTGATTGAATTGAAAATATGGCGTTGCAGGACTTTTGTTTAAGCGACAACTTTCAATTCCTACATCAACAAAACAGGTATGTTGCTGACATAATCAGATATAATAAGTTTATGCACTTGAGTCATTTGATTACATGAGTAAAAATTGACCATAGGTTTCACAATTTATTATCAGTCTATGAGTATGTTATCTTATTCAACAGCAACTTTTATGCAATGTATAATAGTTATATTAAATTGTCTGATGATGTCCAAAGTATGTATAAATGTAATTCAAATATCATTACCACAATAAATCTGAGCTAACAACTTTGCAGTTAATTTACTGAATGTGCAACTTATTCAATTTATAATTCAGTGGACATGAAACTATAATATTTGTACTATTGTGCTATGAAACTAAAAATGTAAATTACCTGAAATACGGTTAATTTTGGCACCTAATGTGAAGAAGAAATGTAAAATAGTGTAACTTTAAGCTATTTTATGTCATTCTTGTTATATTTTACTTTCTAATACATTTTAGAATATTTTTTCAAATATGTTTAGATTTAACACCTCCCATTGTGTTTTGAATGGACTTTTTAAATATGAGCTACAAAAAAGCTATGATTTATTTCTATGATTTTTAATGTTTATAAAATTTGATATAAAGTTTACAACACTTATAGGCCTTGCTTTAAAAGAAACAAAAAAAACAACAACCAACCAAACGATCAAAAATATAAGAGCAATGTCTGTTATCCAGTCAGGGCACCTGTTAACTAAAACTATATAGATAAATTTATTATTATGTATTTGTGTTCATTTGCCAACATGTAATTAATAGTTTCATTACTCCAAGCCTTTTTTCAACCCTTTAAAAAGAAAAAGAAAAAGAAGAGTAAACATATACGACTGACCTCTGTGAACGGTTCAATAGAGATTCTTTAATAGCGCTATAGGTAGACAATCACGTTGGTTAAAGAGATAGACAGGATTAATAAGCAACTATACAGTTAGAGGCATGCAGACAGGGAGACAGACAGATGAGAAGACAGACTGACAGCCAGACAATTGGACCGATAGATAGAAGGATGGAAAAGAAAGACAGACATGCAGACTGATGATGAAAAAATTAACGACAGATAAAAATGGCAAGAACATTGTCAGGAATATCAACAGGGAAAAATATCTACAGTAGAAAATGCACTGTGAGATTTCTATTTCCTGTCTTGTGAAAACCACAACCGTGAGCCATTCATGTGGAATATTTTATAACACCACAGTCTTCATTGGTGTGTTTCAGTCACAGCCTCTTGGAACCCTCGTCTTCTGATGACCCTCCTTCTCCTCAAGAACCAACCATTAAATCAGACTCACCAACTTTTACACCATTCAGCCTGAGCAGCTCATCAGAGAGCAGTGGTTACAGTGTCTTTTCCCAATCTCTCAATCCTGCACACTTCACCGCTCAAGACAACGAAGAGCGACAGCTACAGCCTCAGACAGGCCCCATCCTAAATCGAGACTATGTCCCTTCACTTAGCCATGGGCCCAAACGCCTATGCCTGGTGTGTGGAGACTTTGCATCCGGGTACCATTATGGTGTGGCATCCTGCGAAGCCTGCAAGGCCTTTTTTAAGAGAACCATTCAAGGTAATCCTGAGTGTTCCCTTCCCGGTTCACATTCTTAACATTAGAGGAAATTAAACAGATGAGCTGGAAGACATTTTTCCATTCAGAGAGACAGACTGACAGATGCTTAGACAGACTAACAGAAACATAGGATCGGAAAAAGATTGAAGTTTACACACTGACAGCGGATGGATAAATATATATATAGCCTGGAAAAGTTTAAGTAAATGTTACAGTTAAATTCTAATAAGAACAGGAGAGTTTGACACACATTTAAAAACAGTTCTTAATTAATTAAATGGCAATATCTAACATAATTGCTACATTAACCAGAATGATGACTAGCTAGGATTGATTTGCGTGTGAAGACTCAATATGCTGTTATGATCACACAAATGTCCCATTTTCCCCTATAATATCTGATCTCCATCTTTCTAACAATCAATAAAAACACTGCTGCTGGCAAAACTAACATCTAAATCTCCATAAACATAGATGCGTGCCTGAGAAAATGCCATGATTCGCCAATGAAGTTGTAGTACTGCATAAGGGAATTATCAATATATTGATTTAAAATGTTGCCGCTGAAGAGCAGACGCCTTAATCCTGGTTTTGTCCTCATTTAAGCAAAGCCCATTGATTAATGTAAAAAAAAAAAATGTGTGTTATGTGTGAGAACATTATTGGGTGATACACTCATCATTTTGTCTTACAAGCCTCAGAGTCATTTATTAATAGATGCTGCTTGTCTTCCAAAACTAATTTGAAAATAAAGCATTGTTAGCGAGAGCTGTGTAGTACACACTGTTCGAACGAAAGAAACAAACAAACAAAGAAAGAAAGAGTCTATTATAGAATGAACTCTACATGTTTGTTCCCCAAAGTATGAAAAGGTAAATTTACATTAAAACATGCTCATAATATTTATCTGGTGCTCAGTTATGGTCCTGTAGTAAGAGACTGAAGACCTAAATTTCCAATTTCCTTACAATTAGGTGTTGCACACCTAATGCTTATCTCGTGTTTGTGTGCTGTTGTTGCAGGAAACATTGAGTACAGCTGTCCAGTGGTGAACGAGTGTGAGATAACGAAGAGACGGAGGAAATCGTGTCAGGCCTGCCGCTTTCAGAAATGCCTGAGTGCAGGAATGATGCGTGAAGGTGGGCTGTTCAAAATGTAAATCGTTGTAGACTCTGTTAACAATGATTTCTGTCTGTTGTTTAAGATACAAATTATTTCATCCTAGACCAAGCAAGGTGTTCAAACTACGGCGGGGACGATATATCCGTATAGCAGTACATCTAGTTATACATCAAAGTCAATAGTCATCATAGTCAGATGAAACTTGCTATATAGTTACACAGGTGCACTGATGTATTGCATTGTGCAATTAATATACCAATAATTTGTCCAGGCCTAATTTGAAACCTCACTGTGTATTCTCTCTTAATGTTGTCATATGTGCATATGTGAGTGTGTGTGGTTTACTGTATGCAGGTGTACGTATGGATCGAGTCAGAGGAGGCAGGCAAAAGTATAAACGACGAGTAGATGCAAGCTTGTCTGTTTTCATCCAACCTCTGTACACACATCCGGTTAAAAGCATCCGTAAGCAAGCTCACCATCACCATTTTACATTTTATACCATTATGAATATCATACATTTACTGCACCATTTATTGAAAGACTATGAGGAAATGCATATGGTCAAAATCACCAATGCACAAACACACACATGTAAGTCTTACCCTAAATGTAGTCAGTCAGCCAACGTGTCCATTTTTCTAATTTTCTACTTTATATTTACACTGAAATCACAATTCTACAGAATCCTACAATTTCTTATCTAAATTTTTGTGCCCAAGCTGTAAGTCTGACATTGCCCCCTGGTGTATCCATGAAGAGTTTTGGTATACTTTAATCCAATATACTAGCAGACAGTGGTGGAAAACATACATAAACAAACACTAAACAAATCTTCTTTTATTAGTGCTGCTAAAATGAGCTAAACAGCTAAATATCTATTCCAAATAAAATATTACAGTGTTAATGCAAAACGGTATTAAGTAAAATCATGGTAAAATCAGGGGGTGGAAAAAGTAATGAGAAATTACTCTTAGGGGAAAGAACAGATCTTACTTACGTATCCAGTAAAAAAAAAAATAAAAAAAAAAGAAAGAAAAGAAACATTAAAAAAAAAAAGGAAACATACTCAAGTATTAATAAGTAAAAAAAATTTCTCAACTGATGAAATTAAATAATGTTTTCTTGTACAAAGTATTTTTTTTTTTATTAAAAACCCTAAAGTCTAAACTCTTTATTAAAAAGTCTAAAACTTTAAGATGAGTTTTGTTTTAAAGCATCCTCGCTGTTTTACCTGAAAACGTCATTCCATCTCAGAACATTTGCTGGTCACTAACACTATGTAGTTTGCTAATTAATTAATAAGAACTAAAATATATAAATAATGAATATTTATCCTTGAAATTCATATGCTGTCTAGACAATTTGTTAGTTACCGAAATTAAAGGTAGTCTAATCTGCCAGTAGCAAAGAAAACAGGCTTATTTTAAGTTGAAAGAAAACTTAGACAAATATAGTCCGTTAATTAGAAACTTACCTCAACATGCTTTTTCAAAATTAAATGGAGTTTGTGCATTCAGGTAAAGGGCACTCTTTATCTTATATTTTGCTCAGTCTTAAATACTTCGTGGTATATTGAAAGATTTTAGTGAGGTAGGGCCATTTGATTGACATATAGAATATATGTATTAATATATACAGTCGTCTTATGGAGAGAGGAAAAAGGAATTTTACATGAATAATTTTTTTTTAATTATTATTACCAACCGATAAAGTGATTGAAAACATCTGTGTTGTGCATGGTAAGAAAATAAAATGATCTAGAATTTATCAACACTACTTGGTTTAGGAATAACCTTTGTTTTAGACTACTATTCAAAAAGTGATGCCGTCATCGTACTGCTGGGAAATATATAGTGAAACTAACAGCTTTGCTACTGCACACAACATCAAACTCCATCATTTGAGACTGACACACAGGACTGATAATGACAGACTGACTTTAATCAACCTGAAAGCTGGCTTTACCTAGACAGCTGTGGTTTACTCTTACATATCATGAGGGACACTTCGAGGCATAAACTTAGACTTAATATTCTATAGGCTCAAATATCAAATCCAGTTGGATATGGTTGTACCTCCATCAATGAGCTTTTGACTATTTTATCATACATACATCCAAAGTTGACACTACATTTATGTTTTCTAACACAAACTAAAAAATTACAAACAGCTTAATTCTAGCTAGTGTTGCAGAAAGCAAGACTTAAATTTGCATTTACTTTGTCTTTTGACTTATTTATCTTTACTGGTATATTCAGTTTATGATTAAATGATTTTGTGATTTTCCAGGTAATAAGGTGATTTCTCAGCTGTCGTCTTCTGAGCCAGCTCCACTAAGAGCCTCTCCTGACCCAGTGACTCCTGACAGTGACCTCAAAACCTTGATGACCTTATGTGACCTTTTAAACAGAGAACTGCTGGTCCTGATCAGCTGGGCAAAACACATACCAGGTGAAAGCATAGTGAAGAATGTAAATGAAACTATTCTGAAAATGTATTGAATCTTTAGAGTTTTGATCCCAACTGTATTAGAACTGATTCAGAAACGGAAGCTTCTCAGACTGAACTGTGCTTTAGGGTTCTCGTCGCTCTCACTGGTGGATCAGATGGCGCTGCTGCAGAGCGGATGGATGGAAGCTCTGCTGCTGTGTGTGGTGTGGCGTTCACTGCCGTCAGCTCAAGAACTGCAATTTGCTGAAAATCTTCGTCTGAACGAGCCTCAGTGCAAAAACGCTGGCCTGCTGGAGCTTTACACACCACTAAGACTTCTCATTGACAAATACCAACAACTCAACATCAGTCACGAGGAGGCCGTGACACTCCGAGCCATGGCACTCGCCAACTCCGGTACACAAACACACTACACATTACTGCATGCAGAGTAAGCATAGTGTAGACTAAAGAAAGAATGTGAATAGATAGATAGATACATACATATATACACTGCCAGTCAAAAGTTTGGACACACCTTCTAATTAAATTTTCTCTTTATTTTTATGACTTTAAAAGAGACTGGATAATGATGGCTGTTGTTTCTCTTTACTTAGTTGAGCGGTTGTAGACATAAAAGGTTATTAGTGGAATTTCTTTCCTTCTTAATGCA
>JAQQZR010000037.1:15799890-15820331 GCA_030068235.1 Notoglanidium macrostoma | reverse complement strand
CTCGCCCCAAGATGCTGGGATTGGCTCCAGCTTCCCCGCGACCCAGATGGATAAAGCGGTATAGATAATGGATGGATAGATGGATGGACGAAATAAATTGAAATCCACAAAGTGGCAACATGGTATTTAATAAACATATTAAATTAGTTTGAAATTACAGTCACATTAAAGCAGCAGTCACCCTGGATGCAAATAAAATCTGCATGGCAAACAAAACACCACAGTAGTGCTGATCTTGGGAGAGTTGGCCAATAGAAAGAACAGGACTGGGTCATTCTGGAGAACCTTTTTACAGTTTCAATACTGTAAGAAGCTTTTTCTGCCCTTCAGACAACATTATGACTATAATCACTCTCAAACAATAAATCAGCTGTTTACTAAACCAGTAACTTCCTACTGAAAACACATCACAGCAGGACAGCACAAAATTGTCTGAATGATTTTTGCTCTACCCTAGGGGTTTTTTCTTTAGCATTTATCTTTAGGCTACTGTATTTTATAACAGTTAAAACAGTCGGTGTCAAAACGGTTGGAAGAACACGGGAGAGAAACTAGGGGGATATCAGAAAACCTACACAATATGATACCAATCTCAGTTTGATTTGTCTACTGCAAAAACATAAGTAGTAATAGAGGTACTGGAAAATACAGGAATATTTGTTTTGCCTTTCATTGCTAATTTTCTTCAGCAATTCTGGGTGTAAGAATCTAGAGAGCAACTTAGTGAAGAAAATGTTTTCTGAGAATCTAATTATTAAAGGCTTCTTTTATTTTATTAAGCCTACTCTATATTATTAAAAAAAGTGTTATGAAAAGAAAAAAATGTACCGGTCACAGTTAGAGTACTAACAGCTGACAAACCCCCAAACCGCCCCCCCCAAAAAAACCCCACTACTCTACATCCACTTTGATTTTAAAAAGAAAGCTAACCAACCTGCCAGTGTTTGGTTACAGCATTCCACACACCCACTTTCCCTGTGTGGCTCGTGGCGATCAGCTGATTCCCCACAAAGAACAGAGCCTCCACTGGCACATTTAAGCTGAAGACTCCTGCCCAAAAAAAAAAAGGAAAATGTTTACATTTTTTTTTTTTTTTATCACCAATTAACACTCAATGTAATATTACCAGTACTTAATATATCAATATTTGTAACTCTTATTATAGGGGCAATCTCACTGGAGTGGGAATGGAGGACCCTGGGCAAATTCAACTTCCTCATACAGAGAAGGAACTTTCCTACAGATTAGAATCCATTGGGGTGGAGCGTCTAATATTGAACATCACTCTTTACCTAAAAAGCACTTACTAAAGTACTTCATACACTTTCAATCAGACAGTGTGAGGATACTGAGGAACTCAATCGAATGTATTATGCATGATGTTCTAAAACCGTCAAGAAATAAGGTAGGTAATACCAGGCGCTTTTGACCCTCAGCAGACACAGTCCACATAGAAACAACGTGAGAACACCTTTACACAAATTAGAAGCAAAAAGCTTTGGGAAGACATTTTGGGTTTTAAACCTCCTGGTCATTTCTAGGGAAGCTGTTCTCATAGTTGAATGCTATGAGGTAATAAACGGGGGTCTGTCATTTCTGTTTATTGCTAAACGGTAGTGTTCAATTTGAAGCATTAGTGCATCTTATGTAGGATGGCACGGTTTTAAAAAGCAAGGTTTTAAAAAGCAACAATAACGTCAATTTTGCACAATAACAAAAAACAATGCCTCAGACTCAGCCTCCTCCATATCCAGTGTGTTGCTGAGTTTGTGTCACGTGCTAAGAGCGGGACCGTCTGCGTCACTGCTGTTATTTTGCACCGTGGTCATGATTCCTGTGGTGAGTTGGGAATGCTAAACAGGAAATTCTTTGAAATTCTCACTTTAAGTCTAAGCGATAAAAAAGGAAATGTTACCAATCTCATTTCCATTTCCATCAGGACAAACTCCCCATAATATGATCTCGGTCCCAGATGCCACCGCAACCATCTTGTCATTGTCTCCTAGTGACCCGCCCATGACTTTAGCATTGAGCGCGACTCGATCGATAATCCAGTCCAGTTTGGGGCTTGAAAACACTTGCTGCCACCCAGTCGACTCCTTAACCCTGAAAATGGAGGGAAAGAGGGACAAAAGGAATTTTTATTTCATTTTGACTGCTTTCTCCAATTGGTCATTACGTTTCATGATCCACATTTCTCATCTCCTGCTGTTAATATTTATTCTGACATCTAACTGTAAAAACAATGTGGCTTTTTAATGCTGCAGATGGGAAAAAAATCGAAGGTACACAATGTTCTCCTTATAGTTGCTCAGCCAAGCCATGCGTCAGTGTTTACTCCTTACACTGTTGTACTAGTGCTACGCAACTGACTCTATAACTCACATAACTGGAACTGTGTCTGTGTAAAAGGGACACGCCGGCTTCGCGGGACAGGGGTGTGACATTTTTTGCATCGACATTCTTCTTTCCAAAACCAGCACAAATTCAAGCATCTCCATCTATGGCATCTAATGTCCATGTGCTTTTCTGCCTCGAATCACTTCCCACTTCTCTTCAATTTCCCCTCAAACATATTTCTGATGACATAAGCATAATGCTCAGCAACTTTGTTACATTTGAAGAGTGGTATAAATGTGCACGGCTAGCAAAAGCACCTCGGCACTCGGGTTCACCCGCCGCTATTGCCTTGAAAGCAATGCTGGCATGCTCAGGGTATTGGTATTTCCGCCGCATATTATGATACAAGTACACTAGACGTCGAACCTCTGTTGAGATACGTCGTGCCTATTGTTCACACACACTGGCAGCATTGATGCTGGCTTTGTTAGGTTTGGTATATCGAAGGGTCTTCATTATAGCAATATTGCAGAATCTCTGTGTAAAAAGGGCTAATGGAGTCTCTCTCACCCACTATCTTTCATACCATACTATCTTGTATTATTATCTTAACTTAATTACTATAAATATTTGATTAAACCACAGCAGACAGACAGTAGGCGTGGGTAATATGACAAAAATTCCATATTGCAATACCTGTGGACATTGTGACAGTACACAACATGCATCTCAATACAAAATAGTTGCTTTTAAAAAATATATGCTAATTTTTTTAATATAATATCTAAAACAATGACTTATTTAAACATTGAAAACGAGGTGAAAATAGAATTCTGTACAAAATTGTAACATTTCATACATTTAAAGATTCAGTACAAAATACGAAACGTCTATTCACATGCTTCTAATCAGAGTAACCAATGTTACAAAAAAATCCCGATGATAGCCATGATATAACATATTGCTACATTACTTATCACGACGTCCATGTTATAATGATATTATACGGTCATATTAAACAGCCCTAGTTCCAAGTAATGTCACTCAGTCTTGTGATTTAGGACACAAATATGATTGGACTACAAGCTATAATGATAATAAAATTCACCATGCTAAAGAACGTTGTAACAATACGGGGGATTTAAGATTTAAACGAGAAGTGGAAAACTTTAGAGATCAGCCTGACTGACCTACTACACTAGTGAAAGCGAGAACATATTTCACTGCTCGATTTTAAGATATTTATACGATTTCTTTAATTATGGAGTAACTATTGCTTATCAGAAACATCAAACAAAACAGTTACAGCAAGACATAGAGAATTTACACCATTTAGTACAATAACACTGTAACACATGAAAAACAAAACAGTTGGTCAAAAAATATTTACTAATTACGCATGTTTACCTGTAACACACCACAAACTGTGCATAAGCCACTGCAATCCAGTTGTGATGGCCACATATGATCCGAACCATTCCTGGATCTGAGCCCGGACCTGATTTAAAAAAAAAAAAAAGTTTTCACGTTGGCCATTAGTCTAATTCAACAATTTAACACTGACACAAACTCAATAGCATCAGCCCTCTATGTACAGCAACTCAATCTACCCAGCATTTTATTAAACATGTGACAAAAACACAATCACAAACATCAGTTCACCGTGTACACATTTTAAATCACATATCTTATTCACCACATAGCTCAAAAAAACATCACCACAAATGGAAAAAATCCACTGGACCAAACCGTGAAAAACAAACCGTGCATTCTGGGTATTTGTGCCCTATATGGAGTCATGGACACTGACAAGCCATGCTAGGATTCTTATTATTAGTCTAGTAAGTGTTACCTACTATGCTTATGGATGAGACTGCAAAATGAAGCAGAAACAAAACAGCAAATGTGCTGAATAAATTGGGGTCTTGGGCATGCTTGTATTCAGAAAGGAAATACCTGACATTTTCTCTTCTGCAGCAGTAGTTTTTGCCAGCATGCCTGTGTTGCCCAGGTTGGGTGGCATCGTGTTGCTGCGTCGGACCGTGGCTCTCTCCAGAGGGACAGCTCGGCCAGACATGAACTGAGAGCCGGCAACGCTGTGCCTGTTCCTGCGCTTGACAGGATACACTGACACACACACATTGCATGGGTTATACATACATGAACACTAAAAAGTAAAGTATGAGCTTGTGACTTTTCTTTGGTGGTCTGGGAAAACCAGTCCAATGTCTGAATTCCGGAAAAACAGCCAAAGAATAGTTTTTTCCCTGCTAACAACATACATGGAACTCTCTGCTCGAAGAAAACAGACACATCTTACAATGTGGAAATGGTTCTTATTTAGGCTACTTTAGAACCTCGCATTGACTGTCTGTCTGTCTGCACAGATCACGTCGGGTAGGTAGCCAGTTCAACAACCGCAGGGGTTTCTGGTGACCTGCATACCGCTGTGCAATGGAATAAGTTTGTAAACTTATACAGGCTGCCAAAATGTCCACGATGCTCCTGCTCCATCACATCATTATCAAAACAGAGTAGAGCGCTTACACGCTGTGTACAG
The DNA here is from genome assembly GCA_030068235.1 of Notoglanidium macrostoma. Lineage (NCBI taxonomy): Eukaryota > Metazoa > Chordata > Actinopteri > Siluriformes > Auchenoglanididae > Notoglanidium > Notoglanidium macrostoma. The sequence continues at coordinate 15,815,431 of JAQQZR010000037.1, read as the reverse complement.
ATGAGAGTGAACAAAGTTTGAAAATGGGTAAATGACCAAATTAATACCTCTTATTATAGCTATTATTTCCCCACCGATGTTAATGTGACCAGAGATTAGTCAGGTGAAGAACCGACAATGAGGCTCAAGTTTAAATGCTGCGAGTGACTTCCACCTCGGGTGATGAAACATAGCCTGAAGTGGAGGACGATGATCATTGAAGTGAGAATCCATTTCCAATCATTCTTTTAGATTTGCTGTAATGTTGCTTTTCCCTAAGGAGGTGAGGATATAAATGCAGACGTAGGTGGGGGAAATGGAATGGACTCTCTGACCATGGAAAGGGTTTTCCCAGGCTAACGCACATTTATTTCAGTACGTCGCATATAACATCTGTTTGGCATGATTAAAAATAAAAAACAAACATGTATTTGATAGTCATTAACATAACACTGGAGATCAAGCTGTACACACAATAGCATACAGTTCCTTGGAATAATTTGTATATAATTTCTGATCTAAATCGCTATCTAACTAATAGTGGCATAGACAAGAATTTGCCATGTGTTTTACTGTGTCTACACTGATGTACTACACAATACAGTTGCAGTTTTATTCCTGTAAAAAGCAACTTATGTGCATGTGTGTGTGTGGAGCTTACCTGGAGGAGGCAAATAGCCATTAAACAGCACTGTGCCACACGATGAGCGATCCAGCTCATCACACAGCTGCAGTTTACGCACTAAAGACCAAAGAAAAAAAAAAAAAAAACGCAGATCAACATTAAAAATCACCAGATCAATATGTTATTACACCAATAAAACCCAAAATATTTGGTGACTTCTCAACATTAGAAGAAATCCATCTCTTTATGAATTGTAATGTCCAATAAAAGCTTTAAACATAATGCTATTTCAGGCAATTACAAAGAAAGACTGATTGTTAGTTGTGTGAAAAATCATCATACGAAACTTCTAAATTGCCTGTTCAGCCACTGCTCTTTTTTTTTTCTGGGAAGACATGTACATACTTTGTTGACATCTTACCTTTTCCAGAGCCATTTTTATCACAAATTGGTTTCCGATCCCTGCTGTCTGGGATCTAAACCTGTGACACCCTAATAAGAATTTTTAGGAAATAAGACTAGCTTGGTAATTAGGCCTGTAACGATATATAATGCATTGATCGCGATACAGATTTATGATGATTTGAATCGAAGGAAATAAAAAAATAAATCATTAATCTCATACTTTTTCTAGCAATAACTGTGTTGTTTAGAGGGCGCAATAACGTATAATAGCAGGAACACATGTGACGTCACCGTAGGCAGAAGCAGCACAGCTCTAATGTCATGAAAACACCAAAAAAAAAACAGGAAAATAAAACGGGAAAGAGCTTTTGTGCGATTAGAAGCAAAGGGAGGTAATGGTTAATGGTTATTTTTTTTATTTAATAAAAGGAATATTTGTAATTGGGTATATAAATTGATACAGGATTAAAGGATTATTTATGAGGTGATAAAGAATAGCTTTTTTTTTGGTAATTTTCTTTCTTTCTTTCCCAAAAACATCATGGCAAAATTCATGAACCCCATATTGTGAATCAAATCAAATTGTGAACTGGGTGAATGGTTTCATGCCTACTGGTAATGGCTGAAAAAATATAGTTTGACAAATCTGCTCTCACAAAGCACCATAAATTATTTCTAATATTCTTACCTAGTGGTGTGATTCCATAGAACTCGGCTTCATGCATCAGTAAATTCACATCTATAGATCTGTAAAAGAAGCAGACATTCATTTATAAATATACGAATAGGTTTAATATGCACGTGCAAGGCAAAAGCCTTAAGGAGTGACAGTTTAGGAAGAGCACCAAGTAGACATGACTAGATATACGACAGGGCCAAATTCACTGCTGTTAGGCTGCCAATCCAGACACAGTGTGCAAAATCACCTGGGATGCAGTTCTTTAGTGCGCAGGAAATTCAGAATAGGAGCAAAAAGTGAAGGATCCCGATCGATGAAAATCTAGAACCAAGAAACATTTACATTTACATTAAACCTACATATTGCTTTCAATGGCTTATTTTGAGGAAAATCAAACAACGTACCGCTCCTGTTTCATCTTTTAAGGTGGATATCCGGCCACTCAAGAGGCTAACAGAGAAAAACAAGGTCTTTTTATATTTATTCCTATCAGCTTATAGGCACGTTTAAACATGGCTTTAATAAATAGTGTAATTAGCCCAACCTTGAGAAAAAGGAGTCAGGTACCCATGTCAAAGTCTGCCTGGAGGTACTGAACCTGAAATTATTTATCATTTATTAATCAAGACCCAGATGTAAAGAACAATTAGATAGATAGATAGATAGATAGATAGATAGATAGATAGATAGATAGATAGATAGATAGATAGATAGATAGATAGATCTAACAGGAGGTAATGAAAGTCACAATATAAGGAATTTAAGTAATAAATATGTCATTTAAGACAGAACAGTCAGGAAGTTTGCAGGATTGGCTAACTTGCCTCTTTCCTCCGACGTTTAAATGAATAATATCTCCAGCCACTCGTGCCATGACAGCGTCCAGTTCAGATAAAACGCATATTTAAAACAATGTCTTAGAAATTAACGATTCTCCATAGCATACGATTAAATACAAAAAAGATTAAATAAGAAAAACAGCCATGTCTTCAACGCCTCAGGAAATAATTTCCGGTTTTATTTTACACTTCCGCCTTCCTTGTGCCTTTTTACTCAACACTGACACCCAATGGTCATTTAGTAAAACATCAGACCCTGCAGAAATGTTTTGTTCCTGCTCTTGCTGATCTAATCTGATACAGTTCAGCTCATTAACAAACCATATTATAAGAGGGATTGTTCACACAAAAAAAACTTAGAACATCCTGCAACGCACAATAAAAACTATTATTTAAAAAGGGAAAGAATATTTCATATATTCTTGCTTCAATGTAGGGACAGCATTGAGTTTCTGCCAAATGTAGCACTTGTGCCAAAATTTAAATTTGACTAGAGAACATTTTCTGCATGATTGCTGAGTCTCCAACAAGCTTTTTGGCAAACTTTATGGCTCGCTTCTCTTCCACATTTTTGTAATGTTTGGCCTACAGCTGCCCTGTGATCAGCTTCAGCCTTCTCAGTTCAGAGCAACTTTGGCATGTTGGTTTCTTCTCTGATTAATATCCTCCTTATCTGGTCACTGAGTTCTGGTGGACAGCCTCATCAGCAGAGTTCCAGTTGTGCTATATTGTTTCCATTTATTAACAATGAATTTTAATTTTTTGTACTGAATTTATTTATTATTTTAAAAAAAAATTATTTAAATAAGTGATTATATGATAATGTAAATACACATAATGAGTGAATACAAACATAGAATATACTGAAAATATAAGTGAAAAAATTCATTGTCTTAAAAGATGGAAAACATGTAATGAAACTTTAAACATCTAAAACAGATGTACTTTCATTTAAATGCCAAAATTAGAAGATATATTATTAAATGCTTTTTTTTTTTTTTAAAGAGGTTGGCTCCTTAATGCAAACTCATATTGATTTTCACAATTTTGAAGAATGGTAAAACAAAAAATACTTTCTTTCCTGTATTTAACAGAAAATGTTTCTAGATCTAGATTGTGTGGAGATGATAAGTTTGAATCCTAAATATGGTGCTCATAGCCAGGAGTCAAAGAAAGCAAAATTGGCCATCCTCTTCTAGTGGGATGGCATATTCTCTTATCTAGCAGGCACATCTCTTGCATGTGGAAGGGTATGAAAGATCGGGCTTTTCTATGAGGGTGTTAAACGGTCCAGTTGACTGTGTTCACTTGTAAGCTTCTTCTGGGAATTGGCCGAGACCAAATTCAAGGAGAAGATGGGGGAAATATCCAGATCTCTTTTGTAGGGATCTTTAATGTTGTACAAGTTTGTCTACTTGTGGAGCTCACTAAGCACACCATTACAATAATTACAAATGCATGAATTGTTTTTTCTTTGATTGTTTTTGAAATAGGAAAGGTCTATCTTTGGCAATGTTTTTTAAAGGAGGTTTGTGAAAGTAACCTTGCTAACATTTTTACCTGAATAAAAAAAGACTGAAATCCCAAACTGCATCCAAGTTTTGTTCTTTGGATTTTATAAACAAGATAAGAAGGCTTAATTTCTCATGAATCAGTTTCTTCTGAGATTTAGAATCAACTATCAATGTGGCAACTTTGTCCTGACTGCACTGCACACAAATATAATTATATATTTATTTATAATATAATATAATTATAAAACCCAATTTACAATGCAACTGATAAGGATCTTGTGATCATGCTTAAATGCCACACTGACATTAAGTAAGATTAAAATAGATATTTGTTAGTCTCCACTTAGCCGCGGGTATTTTACAGCATGGATCAGTGCCATTTCTGTGCTGTGGTTTGAACAAGCTCCATTTTATTATATTATTAATGTCAGGAGAGAGGAAAAGAAACTAGTAAGGAATCGACAATTTATAACTACTATAACCTTAGGGATACCAGGAGCCAGAGTACTATGGTATTAGAAGAATAAATCATTTCAGAGGGTGCTGTTATTGAAAAATAATAAACCCTGGGATGGTAACAGCTCGACATGAAGCACACATCTCCCCGTCATTGATTATTTTCCTTTAGCATGCTCCATTGTGTTTTACAGCTTACTAAAATCAGCTGTGATTAGAATTTTCTCATAAAGGGTAGATCAATGATAAAAGCAGGTGATCTGCTCGGGAGGACTATAAACAGTCCTCAAAAAAGTGTCAAACAAAAGGCTGTGCTTTTTTTGCTTTTGCATTTTAAATTCCCTATAGTGTATACATGCTACTCCACCTCCTTTCATTTCCTGTCTCACAATGTGCCTACATGTGTAGTGCTCTGGTGCAGACTCTAAGGCGTTGTGTCTCTCCAATTCAGTCAGGTTTAAACACATCCAATCATGCTTGCAGCCTGTTCCAGTTTACTATTTATAGCCCATTGAGATTGGTAAGGGCTACTAGGTTTAATGAAACATTTTATTTTGACCATGTAGGTTTTATCCTCTCTGAATTTTGTAGCATCTTTGTATCTCTACTAAGTATTTTGATTTTATGCCCCATTGCAGTATAAGAACTGCTGGGTTAAAGAAACCTTTTAGCCAAAAAACCTTTTACAATATTTGCTATTACTCTTAATGTAGTCAATCCGGCAAGACGTTTGCATTTATTTGCCACTGAAGCTAAATCACACTCACCTTAAACCCTTATGAGCTGTCAGTTTTTAAAGACTTGTCTATGTGGTAACTGTGCATCATACCCCTGGTTGTAATAATATATATTTATAGTAAATTTACACTGATTGTTTTATAACTCTGAGAGCAAACCTAACAAAAATGCACAATCCAAAATAACTCGTATAAAAGAATTAGTTTGAAAAACATTCCAGATGTTTCCCATCGTTCATTGCTCATCTTTCAAATCACCTGCTGAAATGTTATGCATATTAAATGTTGACAGGTTTAAAAAAATGCAATGTGACAACAATATGCATAAGATGTTGTTGCACAGTTGCCTTTGGTATGCAACACCGAAAAAGAAAAAAAGAAAAAAAAGAAACTGTTCAGTGCAAACAATTATTTTACACTAAAGTTCCTTGCTCTGAGTTATCAGATCAAACACTGTCAAGACTGAAGTGGAATTAATGTAACCCATACATTGCAACTGAATATAATTCATATTATTATTATTATTAAAAATCAAATCCAGAACGTATTAATCATATTAAATCCCTGGAATACAGCTGATTAAACACAATCTCAAATATCACGCTATGTGAACCTGGAGTGTATGTTTCCTGATCTAACACTCATCAGCTCATTAATATACCCCTCATTACACATAACATAGGCCTACTGCTGTCTTCTCTTCAGGTGTGTTAACGTATTGAATCAGGTGTGTTTAATCGGAACATAAATACTGGGTAATAGTGATCTAATACACGCCAAGTATACCAATACACCCCAAAACACCTTAACACACAGACGTACTCAACAAAACCTGACTCAGTTCACACTCATACTAGGAATAAATGTCTGGTAAAGTGAGCTAGAGTGTTTTCTGGTGAGTAAGGTAGTGTCTAGCTCTCAGGTTCTGCACATTTTACTCCGTTTGTATTTCTATTTCCCTCTCTAACAAAGCTTTTTATATCCTGATGAAGCGAGTGAGCTGATGCATAGTAGAAACTCATTAACAATCAATACAAGAGAACTACAGGAGCAGGACTAACAAACATCAGCATACCCTAACAAAGTCTAACCCTAACACACTGATCCAACTCAACAGCTCTTTATTAGACATATCACATTCATATCACAATAATTGCTCAAAACCCTGTGATTCCGTATTGTTATTGTATCACAAAAATGATTTCTCATGATCTCATTGTGAACATTGATGTTTGCGTGTTTTTAAGTAGATAAAATTTGTGCATCTTGAATTTTGAAGAACATTTCATAATGTGTTACTGGAAGTATAACTGTTGACACAGCAGTGGGACTGCGATCGCTAACCCAACACCCTCCAACACTGAATTTAGCCCCTACGGTTAAAGATTTGTGTTTTTCATATTCACACCTGGCCCAACAAATATGCTTCTTAACACAACCCTTCATAACACTTTAAGCTGCAGTATATCCTTCTGAAGTGTCAGTAAATTGAGCTGATCCATTGACTCAGGTGTGTTTGAGAAGAAATCACTACAGGACGCTGAGGACATCTCACTATTTTTAAAACTTCCTAGTTACTTTCAGGGTGGCACGGTGGTGCGGTGGTTAGCACTGTCGCCTCACAGCAAGAAGGTCCTGGGTTCGATCCCCGGGTCACCAAGGGTGCTTTTCTGTGCGGTGTTTGCATGTTCGCCCCGTGCACGTGTGGGTTTCCTCCCACATGCAGATTAGGTCAACTGGCTACTCTAAATTGCCCATAGGTGTGAATGCGAGCGAGTGTGGCTGTTTGTCCGTGTTGGCCCTGTGGTAGACTGGCGACCTGCCCAGGGTGTACCCCGCCTCTCGTCCGAAGATGCTGAGATTGGCTCCAGCTTCCCCGCGACCCAGACGGATAAAGCGCTATAGATACTTAGTTACTTTCAAGTTAAGTGCCACGCAACCACTTTGGATCACAGAAAATCTCATATTTAACATAAGAAAATTAACAATCAACACAGAATGAGAAGCAAAGGAGATACACGTACTAAGAAACAATTTATTCTCATGCAGTGCCTGAATACTGCAACAGTTTAAGAAAAATACTGATGTGCACATTTAACACACAAAAACACACGCGTGAGTGTGACACAAGGAAGACTACGGGGTTTAAAATCAAATGCCTGAGTTCTCATTACCTGGATGATGTAAGCACACACACGCGGCTTATTGTTCCAGTCTGAACATACATAACGTTGGACTTCAGGGAGACAGACATGACATTTTTATCCCTGCAAACACTGAAACAGGAAGTAATGACCTTTGTAAGGAACTGAGTCATTTCCTTATTCCACTGAAACAGGAAAAGGGCATTTTATTAATGCCGCGGCATATTCTCAGAAATAAGGAGGGGAAAATACACACCTCTATTCCAATCCTGTTTTTAATGCGCCCATAACATCTTTCCCTTCCCTGGTTGCTGAATGATGTGTTAGATAACCTTTAAATAAGGGATTGAATCAAAGACATTACAGACTCAGAGGGTATTACTGTACTCTTTGAAAAAACTTAAATTTTACGTTTTCTTCTTTTTTTTTTCTTCAAAATGGTGGATGAACTTTTGTTAAATGTAAACTATAAAACTGTAAACTCTAACATTGATTGTCTGTGTTTAGAGTGATTTTTATCCCTCCACTTCTTCCATCTGTACATGACAGCTAAAGGAATAGCACTACTTTACTCTGTTAGCATGGCAGCTGGTTAATTGATAACCAGTTAACAAACCTTTCTAACTTAGTATGTTGTAGACCAAAGAAAATAAATCATAGAAACTGACAAGAATTAGTAATATTTCTATAGTAACTGTTTAGCAACCCAGCTAGTTAGCATGCTAGTCTTATTGGGTAGTTAAGTAGCCAGTAAAACTCTACACATAATGTGACAATGTCTGAGCTTGTAAATTTCCAAGGGTTTTGATTTTTACTATCTCTCATTAGTTACCAAACCAGCTAGTTGGCACGCCAATGCCTTAGCAAGCCATTATGACTCTGCATAGAGTGTAACACTCTGTGTGTAAATCTCCAAGAAAATCACTTCAGCTACATTGCTCTCACTGCTGAGGGAAAACGTGACCTACACGCTTCTGCCACCCCCACAGTGCAAGTGCACACTCATTACGTGATGTATACGGGGGCGTTAAAAGCAGTATTGGAAGGCAGATTTCAGGCTTACAGTCCCCTGCATGGTTATTGTCTTTACTTTATTTCATACATACCTTTAGTTTCTCAGTCTGTAAATTGAAGCCGATATATAATTCATGCTCGATAATCACACAATCAGTGCTGTTATGGTGTACAAACATTATTAAAAAAACATTAAATAAATTATTTATATAAAAGAGCAAATGAACTTTTGGCATGTTTCCATTCTCATCAGTAAGTAAGATGTGAATAGACACTGAAAGGATTCATTCAAACAAGTTTTAAAATGTCTAGCAGTAGTGTGTCAAAGTGCTTCTAAGATTATAACACAAGTCCAGGTGCTTCAACTTACAGCAACTAGACATTTCAGAATGGATCTGGATAACTGAAATCATTCATAAACAGATGTATAAATTAGAAATAACTATAATGAGCTCAGTGTAACATCTCTTGGATAAATCTTTGTTTGGCTTCTCAAAGAACCGCTCTTCACATATTGGTACTGAAAATCTCCAGCGGCCACCAGGAGTAGCATCAATCCTTCAGGGTAAGTCCACTTTGATGTCAGAAATAAGGACAGAGAGAAAGAGTGCAGCATTTTCTCTCTTTCTCTTCAATTTTAGTGTCACATCAGACTCCTGGTTGCCGCAGTGTAACACAATGCAAACTGTCAGAAAGTTGCCTCTTCATTTCTTTTTTCCACTCTTTTTCTCCATTTTCTCGCCCTTGTCTGAGCGTTCAGAGCCCCGATCGCCCCTGTCTGATTTCTCGGCTCTGCTGCCTTCTCTCCGTGTGCCTTCGTCTGTAGATGAGGTAGTTGGATGAGACTGCCCCCATTTAGCGATTTCCTCGTGTTCACTAATACTCGTGGTAATACTCGAGATCCAGCCTTTAAGATCATCCTGTATGAAAATAATAATAAAGAAGGAGGATTAAAATCAGAATCTTTATTCACCAAACCTTGCATAGCAGCTCATAGCATCAATCTTTTGAAAGGACACCTAACAAGTGTACCCAAGTTAGTAAGGTAAGCTAGCCAGGTTAAGTAAGAAATGGTTAGATATGGCTAGATTGTTTAATGCAACATTAACTACTAAGCTAACTAACGATTTAGATATTTATGTTTAATTTGAACCCCACCTAATTGTAACCATCTAGTTCTATGTATTAGCATATAACCTTTTCTGAGGCGTCTGCACTTACTGAGTAATGTCCTGTCCTTAGTCCCACTGTCGACTTTGTTATTTTCTTTTCCCCCCTCTAACATGTTGTTTTTCACTTGGATTTTGTTGGTTGCTATGTCACATTAAAGGTGGAAAAAGTGTGGGAACAGTTGTCCACATACATTTGGCCTTATAGTGTCCATGTAGGGCATTTTTAACGGAGATGATTTGGGAATAAATACCATTGTGCTGAAATATTAACCTTTATATTCTTACCGTTTGAGATGGTTAGTAGTCAGTTGGGCAGGTTTTAAAACATGATTAGATTAAAAAGTTGTTTCAATTTGGCAACCCTAACTTCAAACAGACCATCAGCATACAAGTAAGTGTGCATGCTTTACTCACATAAAAGTATTTCATAGTGGGTAAAATCCATACTTCAAGAAGAAATACAACTGGTACAGTCAATCCATCATCATACCACCCACTACCACTACTTTTCTAACTAGTTTTATTCACAAGCAGTCTAATAATCAGACAATACTTTTAACTTTTTTAATCCAGTTGATTGCTTACAAAACACCATACATACATACACCAGAATCAAAATGAACCAACTCTTTTGCATCTTAGATTAATACGGAAAAGTAAATGAGAATGAATTTTTTATCTGAGTTAAAAATGTGGCTGATCCATTTAATTATTCATTAAATAAAATAATAATTGCCATGAGAATATCTGGACCTGATAACCATTGATGACAACATTTCCATATAAACAGCCTGTTTTCCACGTTTCTCGTTTGGTCATAGCTGCTTGTTCCTGTAAACCTCCACTGTGTTTGACTGCGTCCAACTGATACAGTATGAATATATGGTCAGTTTGATAAAGTGTGAAAAGGGAAAATTCCTTCTTTCTTACGAAGAGCAAAATGCATTCAGGTTAAGAAAATGTAATAATAACAAATTTCACTACATTGCAGGATTTCAGAAGTCCATTGGATGTTTCCATATATAACCAAAATAGTGTAGCATCTAGGGAATATGGTGAGATTTTGGACATACGTATAATCTTACCTCATCTTTAGCATGGAACAGGAACTCGCTCCCGTCTTTAGTTCTGGGATTTAAAAAAAAAAGACAAATAATTAGTTTTTTATTAGTGCCAAATAGAAAACATTTTTCCTATTTTTACTTTAAAAATTTTTAAATATATACATTTTTTTTTTACATTTTTAGTTACTATTTTAGATTTTTGTGCACTTTTTACCTACTTATGAAATTATATATATATATATATATATAAAAAAAAAATTATTTTCTGTATACATTTTATTTTTTTACCCTTTTATATTACCTATTTTTATTATATTGTTTTACTTTTTTCTACTATAGATATTTTACAATTAAATTACATAGATAAGTTTATTCCTTACTTTTGTTAATGTTTAGAATTTTACATATGAAATAAATGTATAATAAATGTAATTGTCTTACCTTTTTGTTGTTTTACTTCCTATTATTTACTCCCACTATGTATGTATATTACATACTTTATATGTCTTCATATTTCTAATATGCTTTTTTATAAAGAATTTTTTTCTCATTTTATATGGTACTATAGAGATCTTTTTTAATTTTCCTTCTTAATTCCTTTTTATTTTATGTTAATTTAAAAAAATGTTTGATTTTGTAACTGTCCTATTATTTAACTGCACTGTGTATTGTTTACTTAAGGGTGAAGACGTTTTTCTTCTTCTTATAGCCAAGGTTGATTTCGCAGGAGCAGCTGCTCAGACTGAGACGTGGCTCATTGTTGTACGTAGACGCTGTGTTCTTCGAATCCTTGAAGAAACCAATTTCGCCTTTATTCAATACGCAGTACAGATTCACCCAAGATCTGCTGCAAAACGTAAAGAAAAGAACAGACAGGCAGGTGTTAGCATCAAAATGTCTATCTAATTATTACTCACCTGCTGAAAGAGCGAAGGATAAATCCTTAACAGAGCGATCAGACTGCTGTGAAGAAAATCACCACTTCACAGCGCTGCACTTCTGTCACTTACCTTTGTGAGGCGGCAGGAGATCAGCCAGGAGCATAGCACAAACATGGAAGAGAAGAGAATTTTGATTAATACCAGCAAGCAGTGATGACTAGTCAATAATGATAATGTTACTGTGAAACTGGCTGCAGCGAGAAAGCACTTTTCTATAGACTTTTCCATCCATCTGTTTTGATGCTTTGTCATTGAGTGTGTATGTGTGCATGTGTGCAAAATTAGAGCTTAGTCCAAAATACCTACAAGACATGTAGCATTTCTAAACAACTTGATAAGATACTGTGACACCGATGGCTGCACAGCCCCGGAGTCTTGCTGCAGCAAGCGCTCCTCCCCGCCAGAAAACCCCAGAAGGAGACAGGGAAACCCCGCCACACGGCGATAACAAGTGGGGCGGGACTGTGTAACCCGGCATGGCTGGAAATCAATTCCTGGCCACTCTTCAGCCCGCGGAAGAAAAAGTTAAAACGGAGGCGGTGGCAGAACATGATGAGCGAGTCGGAAGTGAATACTGACGTGAACGCTCTCGCTCTCCTCTCTTCTTCCAATAGATTCTCCGTGAGTGGACGACGCCTGACGCCAGAGGAAACCCCATCATCACCGTCTCCTCAACCTTGGAGAAGCCGAGACGTCAGCAGATTCCCCCTGCGGAAACCCGGAAACGGACTCCTCTCCACAAGCTCTTCCTGAGCCAACTCCCCAGCACGAATGTTTATCACATAAACTACACGTTCTTTGATTTAATATTTGCACACTTCACTAACTGCACTCTGACTGAAAAAAGACGGATAAAAACCCCCGGACCTTATCGCCGTCTCTGTGCCTCTGTGTCTCGTCACTCCAGCTCGCGTTACAATACCAACATTGCATATGCATAAGAATGAATTCTTAACTGCACAATAAAAATGGGATTGATCAAATGCATATACTCATACACACAAATCTAAATAGTGAAGCATAATAAATACCAATTGTTCGTAGTCACCATACATGGTCCTCCACTGCTCATTTAAACACAAACATACTGTGTATTTATCGTTTCAAAGGTTCCCCGAGGATCTGTTTTTGATAAAGACTATAAAGCACTTTTGTAAGTTGCTCTGGATAAGATAGACAGGAGGTGGGCACTGAAACTCATTTACTTTGATGCAGGTATCAGTATTCCTGGTGTTAAGAAACATTCTGTGTGTTTGACTGGTACTGCTCAGAATTTTCAACAGAAGAGCATTTAATGGGAGCCCAATGGCTTTTTTGAAAAATCATATAAACCATCTGGATGGAAAAAATCTATCCGCAGCACTCATTATGCATGTATTTCATTTTAGGTGTACAGGCATAAAGGTAAAAGGCAGCCATCTTGAATTTGTATATCAGATTAGTTAATGAAGTGAGCCCACATGCTGCTTGGCCTGAGAGGGTGGGAACCGCCAATATTCACTCTGTACCATACCTTATAAGCCGTGGATTCAAAAAAACTGCAGCTGTTGGTCTTCTGCCAAAAGATGCTAGCAGCTAGGATCAAGATGTCATGCAAGATGCAAGCTGTGCTAACGGCAAACTATTTAACACCGTTAGTTGGGGGAAATAGTTACAGATCCAAGCAAAAGAAAAAAAATGCTTCACGTTAAAGTAAGATATTTTTCTTTAAAAAAGCTACATCACGCTATACAGAAATTTAACACAGCACAGACAAAATAAAAACGAAAGCTTTTTTTTTTTACTACTTAGTTTGTGTTGATTGCAAACGTTTAAGAAAATCATGACAAACTACCAAGCACTGGTGCACTAGTGGATGCTATTTTGGTGTTAGCATACAGTATAATCATGCTAAGCCCTGGCTGGCATAACTGGAGCGAGGTCAATAGCATGCTAAGTTATGTTCATGCCCACAGGCTTTAGGTTAAATGAGCCCCACCTGTTGGAGCTTTTCTTCTGGCTCTCTATGTCTAATTTGCGGAAGAGGAAGCCCTCGTGCTGAGCATGATGGGAAGGTGGCTGGGGGACAGACGAGCTGCTCTGGGCAGGAGCAGATCGTGAACGTCGCGTTTCGCCCTGTGCTCCATCTTTGGGCCGTGGCCGCCTCCGTGGTTTTGGTCGATCTCGAGCTCGGGGTCGGTCCGGCCGGGACGATTTCTCTGGAAAGCCGTTTGGAAGGCGAGGGATTTCTCCACGAGTCTAAGATTATAATTCATATTAATTATATGTATTACAATACTATAATGTATTCTAACCTATATTTGCAAATTATACACAATCATATGGTTCATATAGTTATGAATTACAGTCAGGTCCATAAGTATTTCTACAGTGACACACTTTTCATAATTTTGCGCCTCTGTAAACTACCCCAAAGGGTATCCATGATTGAAGTGTAGATTTTCAGCTTTAATTCAAGGAGGTCAACAAAATATATTGTCCCTCAATTTTCATGATGCAATATTTTTGTTAAACCCCTTGAATTAAAGCTGAAAGTCTATACTTCAGTCACTTCTTGTTGGATTCATTTCAGATTCATTGTGGTGGTGTACAGAGGCACAATTTAGAAAATTGTGCAACTGTCGAGATACTTTTTGGACCTGACCTTGATTATTATACTAACCATCAAGTACGCTACAATCAAAATTTTATTTTATAAGAACAATGAGACAATGATAATGACAAATATAAATAATTATACACAAGGTTAATATAGATCTTAATACTTACTTAGCATATGGTAATTACATCCCTGGACAGACCAGTAGCATAAAACTATAGAACAATTACACCAATGTTTGGATTTAATTACATAAGGAGATATTTTCTTATATGTCTTATTTTCTTATTTCAATAGCTATATATCTAATTTCACACACAACAGGCTCACAGAATGGTGCAAAGCCAAAAAACATCCTGTTTGCAGAGTCTGCAGGCTGAAACACCTTGTTGTCGGGATAGATCAGAGGAGAATATCCAGACTGGTCAGAGCTAACAGGAGGTCTATTGTATTTCAAATAATTACGCTTTACAACCATGGTGAGCAGAACTGCATCTCAGAACACACAATACATCAAACTCCAAGGTGGATGGGCTACAACAGCAGAAGACCACTTCAGGTTCCTCTCCTGTCAGCCAAGAATAAGAATCTGAGACCATCACAGGCAGAGACTCACTGAAACTGGACAGCTAAAGACTGGAAACTAAGACTTTTTTCTAACATTTAATTGTCTAGTTTGGGTGAGTCTGTGCCCATCATAGGTGCAGATTCTTGTTCTAGGCTAACAGGAGCAGAACCTGCTGTTTTTGACTGCTGTATGTGAAAACCCCAGGAGATCAGCAGTTTCTGATATATTCAATCAGTTCATCTGGCATTAACAACCATTTCATGGTCAAAGTCACGGAGATCACCCATTCTGCTGTTTGATGTGGACATTAACTGCTCTTGATCTGTATCTACATGATTTTATGCATTGTGCTGCTGTCACCTGATTAATTGACTGAATAACTGCATAAATGAGCAGGCGTACAGGATTTCCTATTAGTATGTATATACACAGCATAGCATGCACAGTCGATATAAAAAGTCTACAGACCCCTCTAAAAATGGCAGGTTTTTGTGACGTAAAAGAATAACTCTAAAATAAATAATGTCAGATCTTTTCTACTTTTAATGCGAAATTACAAAGCAAAGTGAAACTTTTTTAGGGAAAAAAAATGATAAATGGTTTACTCCATTGACAGATTGTGCTCTTTCTCTACTACAACCCGAATTCCAGAAAAGTTGGGACGTTCTTTAAAGTTGAATAAAATGATAATTAAAAGACTTTCAATATTTTATTCACAACAGAACATGGATAACATAACAAATGTTCAAACTGGGAAATTGTACACCTTTATCCACTAAATGAGCACATTTCAAATTTGATGCCT
>JAQQZR010000037.1:15753292-15778731 GCA_030068235.1 Notoglanidium macrostoma | reverse complement strand
CCATCTATACTAGATCTCTTGGTGAGGTAATATCCTCACATGGGTTCTCATACCACTGCTATGCAGACGACACTCAAATAATCCTCTCTTTTCTTCCCTCAGATGCTAATGTTTCTGCCCGGATCTCTGCATGTCTGGCAGATATCTCGTCCTGCATGGCAGCTCATCAATTGAAACTCAACCCCAGAAAAACTGAACTGCTATTCATCCCAGCAGATTCATCGACACATCAGGATGTTGTGATCTCCCTGAACAACTCTTTGATCTCTCCTTCGGTCACTGCACGTAACCTTGGTGTAACTATGGACAATCACCTTAATCACCATCTTTTTCCTCTCATATTGCTAATTTTTCTCGCTCATGCCAATTTCTCCTCTTCAACATCAGAAGGATCCATCCATTTCTTTCCAC
This sequence comes from Notoglanidium macrostoma, assembly GCA_030068235.1. Taxonomy (NCBI): domain Eukaryota; kingdom Metazoa; phylum Chordata; class Actinopteri; order Siluriformes; family Auchenoglanididae; genus Notoglanidium; species Notoglanidium macrostoma. The sequence goes on along the minus strand of JAQQZR010000037.1, from coordinate 15,778,320 downwards.
ACAGGCCACTCAGATACTTGATCAGTCCCTTGTCATCTCAAGACTAGACTACTGTAACACACTCCTAGCAAGTCTGCCTCTGAACGCCATTCGACCCCTGGAACTGATCCAGAATGCAGCTGCATGACTGGTTTTCAACCTTCCCAGGTTCTCCCACACCACCCCATTGTTACGCTCCCTTCACTCACTTCCCGTAGCTGCTTGCATCAGATTCAAAACACTGATGGTTGCCTACAAAGCCAAAAATGGACCAGCTCCCTACTACCTCAAAGTACTTATCACACCCTGCACTGCTCCACGCTACTTCCGATCCTCCAGCACTGCTTGACTGGTTCCACCATCTCTCAAGGTACAAGGAAGACATGCATCTAAACTCTTCTCTGTTTTGGCACTTAGGTGGTGGAATGAACTTCCCCTACATGTCCGAACAGCTGAGTCACTGGGTGTCTTCAAACGACGACTAAAGACCTACCTCTTTCAGAAGTGCTTGGACTAGCACTTTTATTCTTCCCTTTAAAAAAAACTTTCTGTATTACTTGCCAACAGTTTTTAGTGTGATGGTATTCTTAGCCCAGGTCCTAGTGAGCCAGTATCAGAATATATTTACTGATAGATTTCAAAGCACTTATCTAAGTTGCTCTGAATAATTACAGTCACCAGGACCCACACCTGGAGCCATGCCTGGGTGTTGTGTCTGAGAGGGCTTGGATACCAGGCCATCCACATAACCTAGTTATACTCAAAATGTCAATGTATGTCTATTTTTTTCTAGTGAACATTGTTTACCCTAACAAGATTGAGTCTCATGTAGGAAATATTTGTGCATATGCACCAAAAAGCGGGTCAGAGTATTCAGCATTCTTGGCAAAAGTGGAGCAGATCCTTTAAAGAATAACTCCTACTAACTTCATAGTACTATTGGGGGATGGAATGCTGGAAATCATGATGGGAATTATGGAGATACTTGGAGGGACATGTTTTGGAGGAACAGTCTCCCAGATTGGAACCCAACCAATGAAATGGTAATAGACTTCTGAACAAGCAACAGATTGTCAATAACAAATATTTCATTCAAGAAAAAGTTTGGTCTTAGGATTCCTTGCTATCAGAGCACCTTGAACCAAAAGCCAATGGTACACTATATGGACAAAGGTATTGGGACACACCTCTTAATAATTTAATTCATATCAGGTCAGGTCATTCAATCAGACCCATTGCCACAGGTGTATAAAATCAAGCACCAAGCCATGCAGTCTGCATTTACAAACATTTGTGAAACAAAATGGGTTGATCGGAAGAACTTCAAGCATGGTACTGTGGTAGGATGCCACCTTTGCAATAAGGAGGTTCATGAAATTTCATCCCTGCTGGATATTCCACGTTCAACTGTAAGTGGTAGTATTGGCAAGTGGAAGTGTTTAGGAACAACAGCAACTCAGCCACGAAGCGGAAGACCACATCACAGAGCAGGGTCAAAGCCTTCCAAGAAGAGTGGAAGCTGTTATAGCTGCTGCAAAGGGGAGACCAACTCCATATTAAAGTCTATGTATTTGAATACAATTTCATTAAAGTCCCTGTTGGTGTAATGATCAGGCATCCAAATACTTTTATCCATATAGTGTAGATTATATTCGTATATAATCACGCATGAGGTCATATGTCTTGAACAATTAGGTAAAGAAAGGGCCAGTCCATTGGCCAATCTTACCTGGTAAACCCTGGAGAACCTTCCAGATTGTTCAGTAACAGCTGACAGAACTTTGCTAATAGACAAATGTAATTCCCAACTCCAAAGAACTTGTACCCTGTACCAAGTGAGGTCAAGTCCTTAATTGTAGTGGTAGCTGCAAGTAATTGTGATCAGATGACTGCCATTTCCTTTCATAACAGTAACCCAACGATAGGCTGAAGGACATCAGTAGTCAGGGAAGCTGTAAAAGCTTTCCTGTTCAACTGAAAGGCACAGAACAGCCAGAAAAAAAAATATGCAGCCATAGCAGTTGCCGAAGTGAAAGACTGCACATAGGAGTTGGGAGGGACTTTTAGGTAGCCCCAAAGATGTTCTGGCAAATGGTTTGGTACATCAGGGGACCAAAGCTCGGTTGAGCCCTAATGGGGAAATTGTTGGATGGAAAAAAAGATATGGATGGACATTTTGGATAGGATACTTGATGGGAAAAGTGGTGGATAGAGCACTTTGAGAAACTCCTTAACCCAGTTGAGGTATTTTTTAGGAGGCAGTGACAGAAAGCTCTGATCTCTTCAAGTTCATCTTCGTGCCAGAGGTTACTATGGTGGTGAGAAAACTTACTAGCAACAACTGTGCAGAGATATACACAATTTTACCAGAGATGTTGAAAACACTAGACAAGGTTGTGTGATTTATATGCCTTTTCAATGTTGCATGGGGGTCTGGGGCAGTGCCTTAGTATTGGCAAACTGGGTTGATCCCTAGTTTTGAAAAAGATAACAACATCATGTGTTCCCATTATCGGGGATGACACACCACAATCTCCCAGGAAAAGTCTATGCCATAGTTCTAGATAGCACACTCCAGTAACTGAACCTAGGATTCAAGAGAATGCAGGTTCTGCCCAGGTCATAAAACAGTGGTCCAGCATTTTATTTTTGCACAGCTCTATATGGGGTCATGTATGCTAATTCAGTTTTGTGGATTTACAGAAAAACTGATTGTGTGCTTCAACATTTGTTGTGGGAGGTAGTCCAAGGTATGTGGTATCCAGGTCACTGCTTCATACACTCCATTGTCTGCATGAGTACAGCAACATTTCTGTCTGTATTTTTGGCATTAGTCTGAAAGCATTTACAATAACTGTCAGAATTCATCAAGGGTGTGTCTTGTATGTACTCTGGTTTGTGGTTTTCATGGACATGATATACTGTAAAGCCAACATTGCCATCAGAATTGCAGTGGAGGTTAGTATGAAGAGCTAAATGATGTTCTCTTGGCAACATGAGAAGTGGTCTTATGACACACCCTTAAGCGTTCTGCCAGTGTGAAGCAGCAGACATCATTAGCACATCAAATACAAGGCTTTCTCCCAGAAAATAGTGGGATCCTCCCTTCTGGTGGAGGCCCTTCATCTGAGAGAAGATATCTTGCCACTGGAGAATTAGTTCAAGATTGTTTGAGATTAAGCTCCAGTCCACTTGCCTTCTCTCTCTCTTGCATTCCTTCTCCCTGACATTCAAGAACTGTCCCAACACAGAAAGGCAACATCCTGGACCTAGGCTTCAGTCTCCCATACCACAACTCGTATGCTATGTGCTCAGGATTCCCCTTCCCCTTCTCTGAAATTTTTTTCCCTCCATCAACAGAAAAGTTCCTGCAAGTTATTTTGTTCTGCAATCCCACCACCTGCCCCCTGGAGCCCATCCATTCCACAATGATCCAAACCATCTCACAAGACCTCCTCCCATTAATTTCTCCTATTATTAGCGACTCCATCTGGTCATATACCAACTCTATTCAAGACGGCAAGGCTTAATCCCATCCTGAAAAAAAACCCACTCTGGGTACCTCACTCTTATCACATCTCTCTTTTCTTCCTAGAATCTTTGAACACACTGTATACAATCAAGTGTCTCTCAATCTCACCCAAGATCCTAACCAGTCTGGATTTAAAATGGCACACCCCACTGAAACATTCCTTGTGGCAGTCACTGAGAAGTTTCATACTGATAGATCAACCAACCTGTCATCGGTCCTCATCCTCATTCACCTTTCAGCAGTGTCCAACACAGTCAACTGCAAGACTCTCTTGCCCCTCCTCATCAGTCTTGGAATTCAGGACACAGCATGGCTATTTACTTGCTACCTCGAGGGATGGTCATATAAGGTGATCTACATCTGCTCTATGTAGACTCTCTACTGGTGTCCCACAGGGCTCAGTGCTTGGTCCTCTTCTGTTCTCTCACTATATCTACTCTTTATTAGGTCCCATCCTCACAAGGGTTTTCATACCACTGATATACTGATGACATTCAAATGATCTTCTTCGTTCCTCCCTCAGACATTCATGTTTCTGCGTGGATCTCGGAATGTTTGACAGACATATTATCATGCATCTCATCAGCTGAAATGTGAAGCTGAGCTGCTGTTCATTGCTGGAGGTGCATATGTCATGATCTTGTGAACTTTCTGGACAACTCACAGATCTCTCCATCTGTCTCTGCATGCAACCTTAGAGTAACCAATGACAATCAGCTGTTCATCTCTGCCTCATACTGATAGACTTGCAAGCTCATGCCAATTTCTCATTTACAACAGCAGGAAGGTTCATCCATTTCTATGAAACAGAGGCCACTCAGGTGCTTGTTCAGTTACTTGTGTAATTTGAGAATGGACTACTACATCTTACTTCTGGCAGGTTTGCCTCTGTGCACCATTCAACCTCTGCAACTGATGCAGAATGCAGGAATATTGTGAAACAATGATGTGTTTTCAACCTACCCAAGTTCTCCCTCACCATTGCTATGCTACCTCCATCATGTAGCTGCCTGCAGCAGATTTAAAAAGCTAAAAAATGTAAATTAAAAAAATGTAGATTTAAAGATAAAAAGCCAAAAATGGACCAGTACCTGCTTATACTACTTACCAAACTTCCTCATCCTGCACTGCACTATACACCTCCAATCTGCTAACATTGCTTGCTTGGACTCACCTTCTTTCAGCATACAAGTCAGGCATGCATCAAAGCTCTTTTCTGCTCAAAACCTGGGTAGTGGAATGAATTTCCCCTAAATCTCCAAACAGCTGAGTCAATAGCTGTCATCAAACAACAACCTACTTCTGCAAGAAGTACTTAAACATCCTTGGCTTGTGTTTTTTTATTTTCAAAACAAAACAGTGTTTTTAGACTGATAGTACTCTTTGTTCCTGAAATAGTCAACCAGTATGAGGATGTATTTATTGATAGTGATTTCAAAGCACATCTGTGAGTTGCTCTAGATAAAGGCATCTGCCAAATGCCATAAAGGTACATGTAAATAAATGAATGGATGACTGCTTTCCGGCTATCTAAAAAAGAGATAGCTCAATTACTGATTACTGAATTACATGAACACATTAACCCAAATATTTAAATTGCTGCAATTTATGCATAAATTTCATCTTAAAGACATACTGAGTAATAAAATCATTAAAAAAGCAGTAAAAAATGCAAGGTATATGCCAGCAATATTAGTGATTCACCAATAGAGTCATATAGAGCCTAAAGACCCACCTCTTTTGGAAGTACTTGGACTAGAACTTATTCTTCACTTTAATAAATATAAAAAAAAATAATAATAATAAAAAAACAACCTTTCTGTTTTACATGCCAACAGTTTTTACTGTGATAGTATTCTTAGCCCAGGTCCTAGCGAGCCAGTATCAGAATATATTTACTGATAGAGACTTCAAAGCACTTATGTAAACCGCTCTGGATAAGGGCATCTGCCAAATGCCGTACATGTAAATATAAATGTAGAGCCAAATAATTTTTATGAAATGTAACTAATATTAGCTGCCTTGATTCATGCCATCACTTCGTTCACTTATGGTGGTTTACAAGATTTGATATCAGAATGAACTAGCTTAGATATTAAAATGAGCAACACACCAGAAAACTGCAAAGAACTATCTGATGAGGGTCTGTTACAATAACTTACAGCAGAACTTGACATGGTTTTGTTCAGAACTGTCAAGAGCTTTCGGTGCATGTTGGAAAGCGCATGCATGTTTGTGAGGCTTGACTGTTGTGTCCAAATCAGCTTATGCCTTTTATTTATCATCAAATAACTTCTATAAAATACATATACATTAAGGAAAAACATAGGCTGTTTTTACAAACACTAACATAGGAATGGTTGCGGTTAAAAACTGTACGTCAGCCAGCCACTAGTGGGCCTCATAGACATTTTGGCTTTACTTTTGAATCCCTGTTATAATGTCCACCCATATATATAGTCATTGGTGTGAACAAGAACCTCAGTTTTTACCTGTTTCTAGTATGCTCCACTGTGAGGCAATGGCGGTGCTGCATTAAAGGTAGCTTGTCTTAATGTATGAGTGCAGTTTGCTTCACTGTGTATGCACTTGTAGTCCAGTTCAGCTTGGCTTCATAACTTGAAGGACTGATTGCTACTACCCACAATGCTGTGCATTTAAAAGCATACATGGTGTTGAGATAAGCATATTCAAATGCTCTATATGTACATACATACATACATACATACATACACACACACAAACACACACAAACAGTACCTCATGGCAGTCCTGCAAGAATCTTTGAAGCTCCCACTGATCAGTCAGTTTTCTGAGCCACTGCTGCGCCACTTCACGGTTTTGATTCCCCCTGTCGGTCAAATAAAATTAAAATATGAATTAAAACACATTATTTTTACATCTGTCCTGCTACCCCTAGCTGTTTAATTAGATTTTTTTGCAGCTATACAACAGTAAAAATTCAATTTTCCCCTCTATTTTCAATCATCACAAACAAATCACAAACTCCTTTCCTGTGTTCAGGGCTGCTACCAACAACAGATGAATTCTAAGTTGTAAGTAGAAATAAGAGGTGGTGGCAATGAGACTCCAGAAAAATCACCTTTATGCATCACATTCACAAATAACAAAGGCAATTTTTAATAACCACTTTTCTTTCACATTGTTCCTCTCAGCTCTAAATGAGCTGATCGCAATCTCTGTTATAAAAACATAGAGGAAACACAGAGCAAGTTTCATCTGTTCTATAATATTCCAGTGATTTCAACAGACTGCCAGAGTTCTGACTCTACTAATGTCAGAATTTAACCATACATAGGAGGGAGCAGAATGCATCTGGGACACAGTTAGTTCAAAATGACCCTAAAAATGAACACTGCCATAGTAACATAATTTTCATAAATATTTTGAGAAAATGAACCAGGCATATCATATTTATCTAGAAAGGGGTTATGGAAGAAAGAGGAAAGCTGGAGTTTCTAATATTCTATAGAGTTGTTTTCACACTCTTTATTGTCACTACTTGATTCAGTCAGGCAGACTGGATTGTGCATGTATACACCATAGTTGTAAAGAGAGATTATATGAATCACTATATCCTTCCTGGTAGCTCAAACCAATCTGTTCATTTCCATCTGTTATCTCTTATCAGCATGGTGTTATCTCTTATCAACATGGCATTTCCACCCACAGAACTGTGGGTCACTTAGTTTTTTCGCACCATACCGTGTGAACTCTTGAGACCATTGTGTGTGCAGGTATATAGGTAGGTGTACTATTAAAGTGGATGGTGAGTGTGTATATATCCATATGGTCTTGAGTAAACTTCAGACAAGCAGCAGTGTTCTTTTTGGGGAGCTAAGTAACAGTGGTGTTGAATTTTCTCCATTTGTATCATGTGCCTCACAGTGGATTGGTAGAGGCCAAACTCATTAGAAATGGTTTTGACACTTTGTCTGAGGTTCTCAGAAATCTCCCTTGATCGAGGCATGGCACACTTCTAGAAAGTTGTGTGGTGAAGACCACATCTTGATAGTGAAGACCCAAATTTATAGAATACCTTTATTGTCATTGTACATTTCTTGCACAACAAAATTTGCAGAACATCGCCAGCAGCACTACATCAATGTGTCTGTGCACACCATCTTGAACACCAACCTCATGTCTTTGGATAATGTGAGGAAACCGGAGTATCTTAAGGAACCCATGCAGAGGACACGCAAACTCTGTACAGAAAGGCACTCTGGTCAACCCGAGACTTTCTTGCTGTAAGGCAACAGTGCAAACCACTGCACCACTGTACTGCCCCTTATGTTCTTCTATGGGAGTGCCTGCTAAACTCACACCTGACTGCCATCTCCTTGATTGAAACACCTGACTTGACAATTGTACTCTATACCTAATGGGCTTGAGATAAAGAATATTTTGTACTTGATCTTAAGTATATGTATATAAGGTATACTTATATACTTAAGATCACGTACAAATTATTCTTTACCACAAGCACATATAATATAAAATATAACATATAATACTATAATATTATGTATTATAGGGTCTACATTGCCACTATGAAGTTTATATACACACAAGGTGTCCCAAACTGGGTCAGAGTATCTCCAAAATGGGAGGTCATGGGGTGTTCCTGGTATGCAGTGGTTAGTGTCTACCAAAAGTGGTCCAGGGAAGGATAACGAGTGAGCCAGTGAAGGGGTCATAAGTGCCCAAGGCTCCTTAATGTACATTCCGTAAGCTGTTTAAAAATATAACCTTAGCCTTACAACACTGCTATTGCAGTTCACTTTAAACATGTCAGCATGTTGCTCCTAGCTGACAAAGTGGATTCATTTGTCTGACCTTTAGTATGACCACATAATTGCTGGAAATTACAAAATGTTTTTTTTGCAGATTTCATTGCTGACGTAAGTGGGAGAGATTTCTCTCTTCTCCTTCTCTCAGTTGCTGATCACTTAATTACTTAATTGTACCAAAGAAGCAGTCCACTTCATTTTTTACCAAAGACTACAGTTCATTCATGTGGGTTTGAGACACATTTGTCTTCATAGATTAATCTGCCCTGCTTTTCTCTCAGAGCATTTGTTGGCAACTGTTGGATGTGCTGGACAACAAGTCTGATCCACGGTGGCCCCAACTCGTAAATTACAGGACTTAAAGGAGCTGCTGCTTCCATCCTGCTGCCAGATACCACAACAAACAGCAAGAAAAAGTATGTGAACCTTTTCATGGTTTTCTGCATTAACTTGTCATAAAATGTGATCTGATCTTCATCTAAGTCAAGGGTATTGACAAATATAATGAGTCTAAAATAATAACACATAAAACAAATTCTGATCTGTCATGTCTTTATTGAGAAACACCCCCATAAAAAACCCATAGTGCTAGTGGAAAAAGTAAGTGAACCCTTGGAATTATTACCTGGTTGACCCCTTCTTGGCAGCAATAACCTCAACCAGGTGCTTCCTATAGCAGTGGATCAGACCTGCACATCGTTCAGGAGGAATTTTAGCCCATTCTTCCTGTCAGAACTGCTTTAGTTCTGACATATTCTTTGGACGTCTCATGTGTATGGCTCTCTTCAAGTCATTCCATAGCATCTCTATTAGGTTGAGGTCTGTGCTCCAACTTGGCCACTCCAAAAGGTGGATTTTGTTTTTTTAAAGCCATTTTGTTGTGGAATTGCTCTGGTGTTTTGGGTCATTGTCCTGTTACATCATCCAATTTCTACAGAGTTTCAGCTGACATACAGACATTCTCACATTATCCTGAAGAATTTTTTGATACACTTGGGAATTCATCTTCTCCTCACTTATTGAAAGCTGGCCATGCCCTGATGCAGAAAATCATGATGTTTCCTCCACCATACTTTACGTTTGGGATGATGTTTTCATGGTGAAATGCAGTGGCCTTTTTAAACCAGACATATTGCTGCATGTTCTTTCCAAATAGTTCAATCTTAGATTCATCAGTCCATAAAACATTTTGCCAATACCGATGTGGAGTGTCAGTGTGCTCTTTCGCAAACTTCAGGCGTGCAATAATGTTCTTTGTAGTAAGCAGCGGCTTCCTTCATGTCCTGCCATAGACACCCTGCTTGTTCAATGTTTTACATACTGTAGAATCATGAACACAGACATTAGCCTGTTCCAAAGATGCCTTCAAATCTTTGGCTGTCACTCAGGGGTTGTTTCTTTACCTCATTGATAAGTCTTCGTTGTGCTCCTGCGGTCATATTGACTGGGCACCCACTTCTTGGTAGAGGAGCCACAGTCCCAAAGTGTCTCCATGTGTATATCGTTTGCCTAACTGTAGACTGGTGGAGTTCTAAAGTCTTTGAAATCACTTTGTAACCCTTTCCAGCTTTATGTAATTCAATAATTCTTGATTGTAGATCCTCTGTAAGCTCTTTTTGGTGTGACATGGCTCACATAAGTGTATTCTTCTTGTGTGTGGAAAACTCTAAAAGTTTGAGTGGTTTTTATAAGTCAAAGTAGCTCAGGTCCACACCTCCAAACTCATTTTCTTAACACCAATTATCTTTTTTGAGGTCATTAACTCAAGGGTTCACATACTTTTTACACTAGCACTACGAGTTGTTTTTTATGGCTGTTCTCAATAAAGACATGAAAATAAATTCTTCTTTATGCTTAAATTTTATAATTTAAGCATAAAGAAGAATTTATCTTAAGCTTTCCAGTTTAAGTACACTACATGTACTAAAAGTGGCAATGCCTTCCGGACGGCCGCTATTTGAATCATAGCTTATAACCCGAGTGGTTAAAATAGAGTGAGAGGTGCGAAAGGTGTTTGTAGTCATGTGACCTGGCAATGAGTAAATCCACCCGATCTCGGATGCGCTCAGAGTAGATGTTGTTCTGGCTGATAAGACTCTCTCCTGCCTCAATCACAGCTTTGATCCGGTGCAGATTGAGCTCCATTGCCATGCTGAACTCTTTGTGTTTCTTAATGGCTGCTTCCACTGTCTCCACTGTGGTAGGGAGCTCCACATGTGCCAATGAAGACTCCTAATGAAAAAATAAAGAAAATAACTCTTCTATTATATCTTAAAATAAGTGATAAACCATGTAAACAATCCTGATATAACTGGAGCCCTACAAGCCCCTCCTCTTCTCAGGAAGTGCAATTAATTAGACACGTGCAAATGAACTATAAACAGTTAAGCACATTTCAATATTCAACAAACATGATTTCTGTTGTTAAAGACACTTTAACATTCAACAGAATATTGTATACTTCATTTAAAAAACATTGTATCTATAGTTTGCAAGCATTTTGAATATGAGATGAATGGTGGAAAATTCGAGTAAAGCAAGTAAGGCACAAATTGACAGTGAGGTTGTTGATAATTACAAGTAAATGCAACTATTAGAAGGTAGCACATATTTATGTGTATAAAGTTTATTATGCAGAATAAGTTTCATATCATCCATCCATCCATCCATCCATTATCTATACCGCTTTATCCGTTTGGGTCGCGGGGGAAGCTGGAGCCAATCTCAGCAGACTTTTTGGGCAAGAGGTGGGGTACACCCTGGGCATGTCGCCAGTCCACCACAGGGCCAAGTTTCATATCATAGATGATTAATTTAACAACCATGCCTAGCAAATGGAATTTAGAGCAGAGCAAATCTCACTCTTTGCATGCAGGCAACTTTGCAGCTAGTAAATTGAGTTTGACCTATTCATTTCACATAAACTGTGTATTAATTTACTTGTTTGTTTTGTTCAAGTGTCAGTTGGCCTTTATTGTCATTTTAACTATATACAGTTAGTACAGTAGAGAGTGAAATGAAACAATATTCCTCCAGGACCAAAGTGCTACATAAAATAATACAGATCTACAGGAGACAACACAGACTACACATAAGACAACACAGGACCACATGAGACTACACAGACCTATACAGCACTACATAAAGTGCATGTGTGCAAATGTGCAAACATTCAAGACAGTGCAATAAAGACAGGACAACAGGCAGGGTAAAAGACCAGGACACAGTTCTATGATTATGATTATACACAAGCAAGAGATGTATCAATATATATAACTAAATACTGTAAGCATAATACTAGTAGATGCAGCATAACGATCTAATTATAAATATAATATAATAAATGTGTGTTGTAAAGGTATGTACATAAACGTGCAAGCCAAACCAAAATAAAGAAAATGGTTTGGCATATAAGAAGACTAAATGTCATTTCAATCTAAGATTTGTGTATTAAAAGTACCAGCCTCACCTGGTAAGGGTGACTTTCTAGACTGTCCCCAATTGAACTCAGAGCGTCTACGACCGTTTTGTTTTTTTCTCTGAAATGCTAGCACACTGTGCATCATTTAGACGTAATGATCACTGACACCTCAAAACAAGAGAACAAGGAATTGCTTTAAACAAGATCCTTGATCAATTTATGATGAATTTGTAAATGTATTTGTGATTTTATGTAATTTGTGTATATAGCTTTGTGTATTTTATGTAGAAATGCTAAAATCCTGTTAAATGAAAAAAATATAAACTTGGAATCTCTAATCTGATTTACTTTTTATTATTATTAGGTTATTATTATAGTTATTTTTAATGAATGTTAAAGCTTAAAGATTTGAAAGTACCAGAAGTACCATGCCAAGATCATATTGCCAAATACCACATTTGGTGTCATGTGGCAAAAGCTGATACAGTACCAAATGATGATTTTATTAAAAGAAGCAGGCTGGTACACAATTCCAAAATGTAGGGCAAAAACAGTTAAAAGGTCTGGTGATCAGAAAACTGTATATACCAGGACAGACAGAATCTCAAAACCAAAGAACAGTAGCAAAATCAAACATAGTGACAAAGGCTTGTTATGTTAAGCACTAAATCACTAAACGATACTGGGTTTTATGAGTGTTTATATAGTGGTGAGTGCTGAGTGAGTCTAGGTGTGTATGATCAGTAGACAGGTGATTGTGAACAGAACAGTGAGTGTGCATGCTGGGAGTTGGAGTCCCAGGTGGCCATTTTTGTATGCGTTGATGTGGGTTGAGACAGAGATGTTCTTAAAAGGGGGAAATAGCAATCTTAACAGTATTCCTATTGAAGATAATGTAATGGTTACTAGCTTAGCTTGGGTCACATGTATCACATGTATCTTATCTTATGGATAAGATGATACAGATCATCATAGAGGTAGTCTAATTGTTATGAAACCAATTGTTTTCACAGGGTACAGAGTCACTTCTATAGGATTCCATTCAAACAAAACAGCATCTGATCTCCCTTCGATGACCCCACAGCTGTTACATGTTTTCACCCGAAGATTGGAATCTCCCCTTTTAAGAAACTCTGGTTGAGGTCTAAAGTTACATGGTGGCCATATTGGTAGGCTGAGAGGGAAATGCAGTTTCCTTTGCAATATATTTGAATGTGAAGTTTACTTAGCAGGAAAATTACACGACATCGAACAAAAATTGTCCTTTAAGAAATTATACTGGTGAAATATACACAATATGACCAGGTATATTAGCTAACAAGTGAAAAAGATGAGGTTGATTTTTACTTGAGAAAAATGATTTGTGTTTTCGGTTATTAAATCATGTGGTAAAAATTGTATTGTATCGACTTTTAATTCAAGTGACAGGCTTTTAATAACACTAGATAGAAGTTTTTTTTTCTCTGAGGTAACCTATTAGCTCTATCATTAATTTTACTTCATTAGGTGTTTTTTTTTTTTACTTGTTACATTATCAGATATTGGCAAACAGACATCAGTTTGCTGCAGGCATGCTTGTTTTCCCAAACAGGAGCACTGGAACAAAGAGAAATTGCCAGGAGGTTCAAAATCAGGGTTACTGGCTCAGAAATAACTTCTAAGAATTATGGAACATAGTATAACATGTCTATTCAGACATGTACAGGGTTGTCAGAAGAAAGATTCCATCATTCAGATAAATTCTTTGTAAACAGCACTCCATCAACATTTTCCCCATCCCTTCCAAGTAAACACAAATACATTTACATGCTCTGTTCTGTGTTTGCGTTGATGGTAAAGCTGGTTGCTCTTTGCATCACATTATATGTTGTCCATATGAATGCACAGGTCTCACCTGGTTGTTAAGGAAGGCCTCAGCCTGCTTGACATCCTTCATGAAAAGATGGTAGATGTGTGCTTGCACTAACTCATCCCTCCTGCTCTCCCACATTTGTAGCAGCTTGTTCCAGCCTGCACTAAGTTTCTGGAGCCACTGGTGCAGTGCAGCATTCGCTAGGAGAGTGTCCTCCGAGTCCAACAGCTCCCTCACAGCCTGCAGCCGCTCAAAATCCTCCTCATAGCTGCGAATTTCTTCATTAAGAGCTGCGTGGAGGTTGATGAGCCTCTCAGCCTCATCCAAAGACTCGGGCAGCTCATTAGATGCTGCCTCCGTCTGCTTCTGAACCATCCATGTCAAGAAAGAATCCAAATCCTGAATGAACTGCTGCAGCCGGCCAGCTACAGTCAGTGAATCCTCACAACCCTGAAGAGTACGTTTCAATTCATCCCACTCCACACTCACACCCTCAAATGGAAACAGGATTTCCTCTGCTTTGTGTGGCTCGGAGGTTGCAAGGTCTTCTGCTTCCTGCTGCAAATGGATGAGTTTGGGCTCTAGAACAGACAGAGCTCCCTCCATGGTGGACAAACGCCGCTGCAGCGCTAAGACGCTGCCCAGATCGCTGCCCGAATATTGTGTAGCATCAATGGCTTTGCGTTTTTCTTGAATTTGTGATTTAATCTCACTGCACTCAAGTAAATAATTCTGGATGTGAAGAATTGAGTCCAAATGAGCCTTCTTCTGCTCAACCAGCTCTACCAGATTGTTCCACCTGTAACAGATAACAATAATAACTTTTATTTGTATGGCACCTTTCTCAAGAACTAGGTTATATGCTGTAAACTGTAAAATCTTTAGTACATTGTCTTCTGATTCATTGGGCTGCATTGTTCTGTATAGTTTTAATAAAAATGATATCAGCTTATACTTACTGATAAAGTACAGTAAATAAAGTACTGTAAGTTAGTGCTTATGATTAGATGGGCTTTCTGATTCCTTAAGTCATCCACACACCCTTTAGACTATATAGAGGTTTCTCTGTTGTTTCTGTGTTGTACTTTACTCACTTAATATCATCTTTCAATGGTCTAAACATTTCTCCATTCGTCATGGAGAAATGCACAGGCACAGTAGCCAGAGCAACCTCAAAAATTGTTTGTCCAATTTTAACAGCCATCCATATTTGGAAGGTGATTTTTGGTTTTTTTTGTTTTTTATTTGCCATACATTCATGTAGCTAGAGGCCTGGTTTTCTATGATGGGAACGATCTACTTGGGAGCATTGGAAAGATGGCTTCTGCGTGCACAGACTTAACTAGATTGACACACATATGAGAACAAAAATGCCATGATTCATTGTGACAACACAGTGAAAGCAGATGAGGCTTTCACAACTCTGTATTCAGTTTCTTAAATTTGAGGTAAATTCAGTAATTTTTTACTACATACTAGGAGCAAATACTGTAGGTTTACCATATAATCCAGTGCTCAAATTATTATTATTATTATTATTATTATTACTATCATTATTAGTGGTTAGGGAGGAAGATGTCTATGTGAGTGTGTGGGGGTGTGAGTGTGTACTGAGTGGGTTCATCTCAGCTCAGTATGTATCAGCCTCAGCAGATGGCAGCACCCTTATAGAAGCTATTTCTGCCAAGGTCACTCACACACACACACACACACACACCCACACACACACACACACACACAAGCGTGTCACATTTGCAGGTATGCCCATAAACATGTTTATAGTTTGCCTTCTTGAGTAAGTAGCAAACCAGATAAAAGATAATAATAACACTTTTAATTACCACATTTGCTAATGAACACATTACATATTTGTCTATAAAGTCTTTGTATGCTATAGTATTACGATTTTTCTCCACTGGAAGAAAGGGGTCCAAACCCTGTTCTAGCATGACAATGCCCCTGTGCACAAAGTGAGGTCCATAAAGACATGGTTTCACAAGGTTGGTGTGGAAGAACAAAAGTGGCCTGCACTGATCCCAGACCTCAAACCCACTGAACAATTTTGGGATGAATCTGAATGCAACTTTACATCAGGCCTTCTCACTCAACATCAGAGCCCAACCTCTTGTGGCTGATGGGGCACAAAAGTGGATATTGCGTTACACCACACCATGATGCCACATAAGCAGCAGTTTGAAAACATGTGGTTGGCTTGTTTCATGGAGTTCAGATGAAGCATATGATAGTGTACTATAGCATATGATAGAGACACGGGTGGGATGTATGTGAGTATGTATAGACAGTCCTGTTTGTTTTCTGAGCTGAAACCATTGATATAATGCTGATGTTAATCTCTGTTGTAGGCCTGGAAAATATTGCCACCTGTAAATCCATCTTCACACAGCAATTGCTTGTCTCATTACTAATTTCCCATAAACCCACACCTTTCCCATTACTACTGCATGAACTCACTGTGGTTTTTTAAGTAATTATTAAACTTGCACAAACAGTGGTCTGTGATGCCTACAGGTTATTCCAAGCAATTATATACAATTTTTTTAATTTGACAAAGTTTGTTTCATGTTGAATGACAGATAAATTACTAGACCCAATCTATCATGCACAGACATGGAGTACATTACATTTTGTGTTGTATTTTTGTTAGTAATTATAATGTAAATTAACCAAGTGTGAATAAAGTCCCACAAGTGTGTGTTACCTGCTGTTCAAGTGATCCTGACACCCCCTGACCTCAGTGGAACTGGGATGGTCACCGTCCAAGAGCTGCTGAACAATAAGATTCACATCCAGGATCCTTCCCATCAAACTGTTCATCTCCTGGTCCAGGCTCTCAAACCTAACACACAGAAAGGCATCTATTTCACCATTCACAACTAATACAACATTGCCACTATTTAGACGATATCTGTGACTCTCTACTGTAATAAAAGTCTTGCAATTAAACATCTGTGAATTAATGTAGAAAGAGTGCATCCACACCCCTCCTGTCCAGTACTGGTATCTTGTGTTTTATATGGGTGCACCTGAAATTGGATGTTGTTTCTGTGCATTTGTGCTACCCTCAAGTAACACTTATCCAAGCCTCTCTCACACCCTCTGTCTCCACTTCCCAAAATCACATGTTTTGGCAGTATTGTAAGAGTGCAAGGTTTTCGAACACAGGCACAACGCTGACTATAGACAATCAAATGTCACCCCACCATTCCGTCACCAACTCATGTAAAAAGTGTAAATGGATTTAGTAAAAACCATGATTTGCAAATGTTATAGACCCATATAAAGATTATCTTATAAGCAAGTAGACTGCGTGCACTATGTCTGCTGTCTGTATGCATAAAACGATAACCAAAATAAATCTAAATACATTAAGTGCCATAATTATTTCATGAAAAAAATATATACCATTAAATTGGTAAGGTACCTTCACTGTACAAGTTGCCACCTTATGATCTAAAAAGCGATTGTGAGGGGAGCAAAGAGGAAGGAGCAAAGGACTCAAAAGACAATGGGATGATATTATCAGTATCTATAACTGCTGTATATGATTTTTGAATTTTGAAGTGCGGATTATGTTAGCATGTTTGGTAGTGCAGCAGAAGATTTACAAATTGTGGCAGTAAATTGATTTGGACTGGTCAGATTAAAATGATCAGGTATGTGGGTGAGAGAGACCATGAGGAATAAATCTGTTTACTTTCACTGTAACAAACTTTCTCAGGGCATGTTTGGTGTCAATTTAGTTTGTATTTCATGGTGAGCAACGTGATGGTATCAAAAGAATCGTAAAAATTGATGAAATATCGTTTACAGTTTGCAGTTTTATATTTTGTAATGTGCAATTTTTTGCTTGTCCTTCTCACTCACACACACACACAGTGGTGGGCCTACCTGACTTGGGGTTCATCCTGCCATAAAATACATAGAGTCCTATTTGATACATTATACGCTTGGGGAAGAGACATTTTCCCACCATATCCACATCCTATGCTAGCCAAACAGGTCCACTTTTACTTATGTACATGTTATCCTTGTATTATGCCCTATAGAGCAATATAATTATGCTACCTCTAAAATACTCAAAAGTTTATTTGGAGAATGTGTGATTCATTAATCAAGCAGGATTTGGTTGATTTGTATGATTACTGAAAATAGTTTTCTAGCTAAAGTTTTAACATGTTAGACATATTTGAAAGTGAAAAACTAGTATAAAATGCTAATACTTGCAAGTTTAAATAAAAAAACCTCGGGGTTTTTCTGACATGTAAGTGAGAAAGAACTAGGCTTGCAGGTCTATAAAACCTCTGAGCTAACAAAATAACTGTAATAATATGTAATAATAAATTGGCTAAATAAAAGACTCTGGCATAGGAATATCACTTTATAGTGAAAGCTTTGTCTGAAGCTGTTTTAAATGAAATGTAACTTGAACACAGATTTTATTAGATTACATTAGGTTAAGTAATTATTGGAGTTAAATATTGGATATAGATCTTTAATTGAGTATTGGAGTTAGATATTTACAGTCAGGTAAATATTTTGTCTCTGTACACCACCACAGTAGATCTGAAATGAAGTAATCAATATGAGATTTAAGTGTAAATTTTCAAATTTAATTCAAGGGGTTTAACAAAAATAACATTTAGGAATTACAGCCATTTTTTACATTTTCACAGGCTCAAAAGTAATTGGACAATTGACTGCTAAGCAGGTTCATTTCCTTGTTGGTTTTTTTTTGTTTGTTTTTTTAGTTTTTTTAATGACAAGTTAAGGCAATTAAAGGTCTGGAGCTGATTACAAATGTTGAAATTGCTTTTGGTGGCTGTTCATAGTAACTCTCAATATACGGTCCAAAGAGATGAAAATGCAAGTGAAGGCCACCATTAGGCTGAAAAAAAAACCCCCAAAACTTTCTTAGAGATGGCTAGCTCAGCAACCCCAGAATGCCTGGAAGACCAAAGAAGACAAGTAAAGTGGATGATTGCAGAATTCTTTCCTTGGTGAAGAAAAAACCCTTCATAACATTTAGTCAAGTCAAGAAAACTCCCAAGATGGCAGGCAGATCAATGTTAAAGTCTACAATCAAGAAACACCTTCATGAATGTAAATACTGAGGTTTTACATCAAGATGCCAACCACTGGTAACACTCAAAAACAGAAAGGCCAGATTAGTCTTTCTTAGAAAACTTCTAAAAAAGCCCACCCAGTTCTGGAACAAGATTCTCTTCGACATGAAGCATACAACATTTAAAGCATACAACATCTGTCAAACATGGTGGAGGGAGTGTTATGACATGGGCAAGTATGGCTGTCAATGTAACTGGGTCACTGATGTTTATTGATGATGTGACTTCTGATAGAAGTAGCAGGATGAATTCTGAAGTGTATAGAGCTTTACTTTCTGTTCAGATTCAGTCAAATGCTGCAAAACCGATGGACGGAGCTTCACAGAACAGATAGATAATGACACAAAACATACAGTGAAAGTAATCCAAGAGGTTCTTAAGGCTGAGAAATGCAATATTCTTAAATTACTGAGTTAGTCAACCCAATTGAGCATGCTTGTCACTTACTGAAGTCAAAAAGGCAGAAAGACCCCGTAAGCAAGCAGCAACTGAAGGCGGCAGAAATAAAGACCTGCAAAAGCATTTCAGGGGAGGAAACTAAGCATTTGGAGATGACTATGTTTTCCAGACTGCAGGGAGTCAAGTATTAAAAATAATCCTTATATTTATAATTATGTTGGTTTGTCCAATTATTTTTGAGCCTGTCAAAATGGAGGGACTCGGTTAATGCAAGATCTTTGTTGAACCCCTTAAATTAAAGCTGAAAGTCTACACTTCAATCATATCTTATTGCTTCATTGCAAATCCTTTGTGGTGGTGTATAGAGGCAACAATACAAAAATTGTGTCAATGTCCAAATACTTATGGACTTGGCTGCAAATCAAAATAATAACGTTAAAATACACCTTTGACATTCGACTGCACCTTTTTCTGTTTACAGTCATAGTAGAGCAATGAATTAGGATAATATCATTTTATAATTAGTCCTGTACAGTGCAGCTAAGTAAGCTAGCAAGCTATCCATAAGCTAACTGTTATTTGTGCAGCATGTTGTTTAATTTGGACAAAATTAAAATTCAGATTTCAGAATTAACTGAATGCTGCTTGGAGAGTCACCAATTGTACAATTGTACACAATGAGCCATTGCTATCTCAGTTACACTCAATTTTGACCTAAACTTATATCCATTTTTTTGCACAATAACAATTCATGCAAGATGCTGTAAGTCCAGCACCACTGTCTGACTCTTTGTTGTAACCACAATTTATGATCAGATCATTCATGTCTTTCCACACATAAAAAAACACCACCTGTGGAGCAGGGATCTGCACTTGAGTAGCCACATTTTCCTTGAGTCATGTTTTAAGTCTATCACACTATGTATTCCACAGACATATGGCTAAAAGTTTATGAACACTTGACCATCACACCCATATATGGGTCTTCCCCAAACTGTTGCCACAAAGTTGGAAGCACACTATTGTATAGGATATCTTTGTATGCTGTAACATTAAAATAAAAAAAATTACAATCTAAGAGGCCAAGACGAAACAAATTTTAGCATGGCAATTCCCCCTGTATGAGGTCCATAAAGACAGTTTGAGTTAAAGACAAAGTTAGAAAGCCATGGCTTGAGTGGTCCTGACCTCAATCAATCCCACTAAACACTTTTGGGCTGGAACTAGACCACTGACTATGCTCCAGGCCTGCTCACCCAAAATCAGCGCCTGACCTCACCAATCCTCTTGCAGTTGAACGGGCAAATCAGAAGATTGGTGGTTATTATAATTGCAAAGGGTGAACTAAATCTAAAATGAGATGTTCAAAAACACACATAGGTGTATTCAGAAGGTGTCCACAAACTTTTGTTATCTGCAGTACACTAGTCGTGCCCTCAAGCAATGCCTGTGCATGTGGAAATTTAAAATAATAGGATCAACAAGTCACTTCTCCAGTCAATCATTCACTCAGTGAGCAAAAATGCCTGATCTAGGTAATAAGAAATACAACGTTAATTTTTTAATACAATGGTAAGTCAACAGATTATATTACCGTCATATGTCTAATGAGTGTATTGAATATAAAAGTTTAACATAATATTCCCCATTCTGTGTAAAGTCTAGAGACTGTTGTGTATGAAAATCCCAGGAGATTAGCAGTTTCTGAAATGATCAAACCAACCAATCAGGCACCAACAGTCATGCCACTATTAAAGTCAAAGAGCTCAAACTTTTTCTCCATTCTCCAGTGTAAATGAGCAAGTGTACAGGTGTTCCTATTAAAGTGGATGCTGAGTATATAACAGATTATGTTGGCACATGCCTACCTGTGAGCAACCACCTCAACATCCTCAAGTTTCTCAGGAACGTCCATTTTATTCAGCCATTTTTCCTTTTCATCAATCCACAGCTCACATGCATTCACTTCACTGAACATGCGGTAGACAGCAAGAGCATCATTGAGCCACTGTTGCCGCATTACTGCAACCTCTGCCACCTCAGTATATACACGCTCCACTTCCTGTATCCGCTCCTTCACTTCCTCTAGCTCTCCATAATGAAGTGGCAGCACTAGTGCATGTTTATGGAGTGCTATAACATTTTGCCTGTGCTTGTCCACCTCCTCACAAACACGGACATGCTTCTTGAGCAGCGACTGTGTTGAAAACTCATCGTGACCAAAATCGTCACTGGAGACAAGTCTGTAGGCATCTTGAAGCCATGCTAGCTGATCATCCATTTCGGCACTAAACTGAAAGAAATCCAGCGCCTCCTGTAGGTGGCCTAGTCTCATTGCTGCTTGATCCTCTAGTCTTTTCCAATCTTCCTTCACCTCCATCAACTTGTCATTAATACCAGCTGGGTGAAACCGTTTTTGGATGACAATCTGCTTTCCCTTTTTCATAGTCTGCTGAAGAAGTGCACGTCGAGCCAACAGCTCACCAGCTAGGCTCTTGTGCTTCTGCAGGAGCTTTAGGACACTGCTCAGATCTTTCCCACAGCTCTGCGTGTTCAGGATTGAGATCTTCTCATGCATCCAGCCCTCACACTCTTCAACTTCCTGGAAGAAAACCCAGAGCTCACGAGAATCTTCTAGCTCAGAGCGACGTTTAGCTGCTAGCTCTTTCAGTTCCTCCAGACAAGTGCTTACATGATTTACACGATTACAGATCACCTGAGGGTCACATGGCTGGTATCCTACAAAAGACCAAGAGAAAGATGATTATATTTAGTTTTATGCTAATTAGTTATGACATGATAAAACAATATATCCGGCTTATAATATATAGGCTTTCCTGAGTGGAGTTTATATCTTATCCCTGTGTCTGCGTGGGTTATCTCCAAGCACTCCGGTTTCCTCCCACATCCCAAAGACAAGCTGATTAGGTCAACTGGCTACTCTAAATTGCCAATAGCTGTAAACGTGAGTATGAATGGATGTTGGTCTCTGTGTTAGCCATGCAATAGATTGGTGACCTTCCCAGGGTGTACACCACCTCTCGCCTGAAGTCATCTGGAATTGGCTCCAGCTTTCCCACAACACTTAAAGGATAAGTGGTATAGATAATGGATGGATGGATGGATTGGCTACAGCAAATTACTTAGACTAATCAGTGGTCCCCAATTTTCTTTAACCTTATGGCCGTTTAGTTCCCATTCACCAGTCTTTGGCTTGGAAACTTTTAAACAATAAGAAGAAAATAATCTACTGATAACTTTTTCTTACTGTTATCTTAAGTAACCTAATCATGATAGGGACATGAGAATTTATGGGATTTGGGATTAGAGAATTTATGTGGTTTTAATCTGAGTTATATTGTAGACATTGATCAGGTTTGGCCTAATTAAATTATTTATTATAAGTAAAATAAATGTTCTTCTGTGCTACTCTTAACATAAATTTCTTAAATTCTGGATTAGTTCCCAAATACTGCATTATAGACTGGAAAACATAACAGAGCTATATAATCTGTGCTGATGGCATGCCGATGTGCTCATGATACCGTATGAAATGTTTACAATACTGTGCTGAGTGTTTTTGCTCTGTATGATGTGTTTATATGACACTGCAAAAAGTGTCTACAATACTTTGCAAAGTGAAATGTTTAAAATATTGTGCATATTCAATATGCCATTACTTCATAAAATCAATTAGGGGCACTAGCATAATGTGTGTTATGTGTGAAAAATGTGCAGAACTTACAACTTAAAGTGTTTACAATACTGTGCAAAATGCTCATGACACTGCATGAAGTGTTCATGACACTATAGTGTCACAAGCATGTAGACATCTGACCAATCACACCCATGTATGCTTGTTGAACATCCTATTCCAGATTTAGCCAGCTTGATTTACTGTTATAATAATCTCCACTCTTCTGGGAAGGTTTTCAAGTTGATTTTTTAAAATGGTTGTAGGGATTTTGCAGTCAGGCACTGATGTCGGGTGAAGAGGCTTTCAGTGGGGTTGAGGTCAGGGAAGAACTCAAGTTCACCCACGCCGACCTGAGCCAGGCCTGAGCCAGGCACAACTGTGTGCTTCAAACTTTGTTGCAACAGTTTGGTGAACACCCACATATGTGTGTGTCAGGTGTCCACACACTTCTGGTCATACAGTGTATTCAAAATACTGCGTTAAGTGTTGACTGTGCAAAGTGCTCACAGTACTGTGTTTGTTGTGCATATTGAAAATCACTGTACATCCTAAATTCACTTATGGTCGCAAACCTGTAGTGTTTAATGTTTTAGGTTTAATCACTATAAGTGTCTTTTGGTCAGTAAAAGGTGCTACTGAACATATTATTTTTATTATTTTATTATTATTATTATTAGTAGTAGTAGTAGTAGTAGTAATAGTAATAATAGTAGAATTACTATTACTTTAACAGTTTACTAAATATTACCAAATTAAACGTTGATTGTTCATGTACCGTCAATAGTGGTGAATTTAAGTGCAGCAGTGTTGAGTGTTTGCACACGCTCTGCTTGTATGGTGATGTCCGCCTCCTGTAGAGTGTGTTTCTGCAGCAGGTCCTCCACCTCCAGCAGGTGTTTTCCAAAGTCTTTTGAGACCAGTTTCATCTGTAGGAGACACAAGATCATTTTAAAGCAAAATAACTACAGCATTTTAGTACTGCTTCTACAGACAAAAGAGCTATAAATAAATAAAACTATAAGTTATATAAGTCACTGTAAATTATTGAATAATATTAAATTACTGTATTATATTATATATAGACTGCTGGAAAGGTACATATTGGAAAGGCAATGCACACAAGCAATCTATATAAAATGGTTTTATAACTGATATTTGCATAGTTTATAAAGAATATGAAGTTTCTCTCACACCTGCATTTCTTCCATCCAATCGATCATGTAGACCATCTCCTGGAAGGTTTTTTGAAGTGCTAGGTTTTTCTCCAGCCGTGTTTTTCGAGCTGTCACAAGTTCTTTCAGCAGATCCCATTGTTTTAGGATGTTCTCTTTCCTAGCCATAATGCGTCTGATGTCATAATATGCTTCACTCTCCATCTCCATGGCCAGCTCCAACACCGCACCCATGCGCTCCTCATATGCTGAGATGTCAGCTTCGATGGCCTCATGCTTCTTCATTGCTGCCTCCACTGCTGGCAGATCATAACCAAAATTATCCTGAAAGAACAATGTATGAAGAAATTAAGAAATATTATCAATATTTTAGGGCTCTCCAGAGAGAGACATGTACACTGAAAGCTTAACCCTTGTCTGCAGTTTACTCCTCAACAGCAGATGCACTGCTCAAAATGAACAATTAACAGCAAAAACACATTTAAGCATTAATGCAATTGTTAAGCCAATTAGATAGCTCAAATTCTCTATAGTCAGTATGACTGAATTATTGTTATGACTGCTTTATTTATGTACAGTATATGTACAGTATGTGCACAGGTAGCAGTGTAAAAATGAGATGGAATGAATGGGACAACCGCTAAAATGACCATACCATAAACCTACCATATTTTTATAGACAGAGTGCTGATTTACCTGGGAAACAAGCTGCTGGTTCTCATTAAGCCACGCCTGCCTCATGGTGGTTTTGTGATCAAACCGCTGTGCAAGTAGCTCCAGTTTCTCCTGGCGAATCAGCTCTTTCCTTAAAGCCACACCCTTTTCATGCTCCGCCTTCTCTAGCCTTTCCCATGCCTTAAACAGAAAACAGATATCCACTGTAAAGGAACATTTAGAAAGAGCATACACTATATTGCCAAAAGTATTCGCTCACCTGCCTTTATACACATATGAACTTAAGTGACATCCCATTCTTAATCCATAGGGTTTAATATGACGTCGGCCCACCCTTTGCAGCTAT
>JAQQZR010000037.1:15720369-15747869 GCA_030068235.1 Notoglanidium macrostoma | reverse complement strand
GACTTCCTCCAATAACTTCAGCGTTGTTATAACTTCATAGAGCATTTTATAGTGGTAATTAGAGTATACTTTACACTATATATTATTCCTTGTAGTATTAGGCAGCATCATATGCTGCATGCAACAATTAGAAAGACAGCCAATATTGTCCTCATACATACAGTATAAACAAGTAGAGTACAATTTAATTATTTTCTTTGCGTATGTTGTCTGCAGTGACAGTATAGCTTAGGCACCAAGTATCTGTCCCAAAGTTGTTGTAGTCCCTCCGTCTGGTAGGCTTTTCCCCCAGTAATCAAACCAGAAAGTTTTGTACAATGTACAGGTTTGTAGTTTAAAAATTACCTTTTTCATCTTACATTTCATCAAAAATACTGCTTTAGTTCAGATTTTTAGATCTCTTTTCGCCCTCAAAATGTAAAATTATTTTCAAACGACTAAGAGATGCCCTATTTTATTAATCTTATTTGTGTTTGGGTCAAATTTTACTAGTACACTACTCAGCATTTTCATAAATAAATGAAACTCTAATTATTCCCAGGACAACTACAGCGTCAGTCTCACTGATACCATTCAATAAATAAAGCACTGTTGAAACAGTGGAATGTGAATGAAATGAATGAAACACTCTGCTTTGTGTGCAAGTGACACTTAGTGATCTTGTTCTTTAGTTCATTCACTTAAACATCCACTCAGAGAATCACAGCAACTCAACAGAGATCTAAGTGCACCTACAAGTTTATTTGTCTATGATAACTCATACATGCAATTGCCTATGAGGAAAATAAGGCTCACCCTGCTGTTTTCATTTGGCACCACAGTAACAGCGCATCTTTCGCCGAGCGTGTCTCCCTGTTGTCCTCTGTCTCAATTTTAATCACTTGGATCTGTCAAAGAAAATCAGGATCACAATGAACAGCACTTTTAGACTCTGTATAGGCTCATGAAAATAATTACAATCAATTATTTTAAGCACAAGATTTTGTCTGTTTAACTGAAAAAGTCTGTGAACCAGAGTAGATGCCCACCTTTTAACACAACCATGGCAGCCTAATCTCATACTCTATTCATGTTCATTCTAAAGTTGGAAAAGTTGTAATCACTGTACGTGCAAGGTGAATATGTAAGCTACTGATAATCCTCATGTTTTTTTTTAAATCCCTCCACTCTTTTTGTGATGACCTCACCCTGAGGTGCTTTTTAGGTACCGGAAGTTAACCTAAAAACAATGCGCACTGCAACATATGTCAAACAATCAGATTCTTTATAAATAGTATATTTACATGAAACTGGCCTCTAGATACAATAGCATCTAAGACTGTAAATCATATTTGATCAATGCAGTTATGCGACTTAAACATGAGAATTCAGTATTAACCATCACACAAAACTACTGCTTTAATCAAATGATTAAAAGTGTAAATATGAGTAAAACACCTATACATCAATCACCCAAAACTGAACATATACAACAAACCTTTTCTCTTGACACCTACAGTCTAATTTCAAATGCCAAATATTGGTACCTCTGAAGTGCTTTTTTTCTCTTTCTCTTCCCTCTGTGTCCCTTCATCTCTTTCTCTATCCTTTAGTTTCTCTCTTTGTCTCTCTGTCTGTGTTTCTCAGTCTTTCCCTCTCTATGCTGCAGTGTTTAAGCTTGACCTGCTGACTGAGCAGAGAAACTGAACCAGCACTCAGAAGGGGAGGGAACGGTGAAGGGAAGGGAGAGCAGGAGAAACTACCTTAAAGGAAATAAACGGACAGAATGAACAAATAAGGGGTGGTGAAAAAAAAGGAAAAGAAAATAAGTTGGGGGGGAGTAAGATACATAAAGACATGAAAGACAAAAGTGAAAAAATAAATAAGTGGAAAAATAAACTGACTAGAAAAAGTAAAAAGAGAAAAAGAGAGTCCAGAAAATGGACTCCAGACTCCAGAAAATGGAAATGAGAGCTGGAACATGAGAGAGAAAACAAAATGTAAGAAACAAAAGAAGGGAAAGAAAGAGGAATACGAAAAATAAAGTGATGTAGGGAAAAAAGGAGAATTAAAGAACCAGCTGTAATAGATTCAGTGGAAGAGAAGAGAAGAGAAGAGAAGAGAAGAGAAGAGAAGAGAAGAGAAGAGAAGAGAAAGGTGTTTCAATTAACACCAGATGAAGCGGAGATGAACAAGGAAGAAGAAAATGACTCAGAGGACACTTTCAAACTCTTTAAAAAGAGTTTTTAAATTAACAGAGATCAGTAATGTTTTTCACTTTTGGGGAATTGTTGCTCTCTTTTATTACGGACTACAACTATAATCCTCAGTCCACAACCTCATCAAATAGGTCAATTTTAGACATATTTCTTATCACATACATGCCTGTTCAACACACACACACACACACACACACACACACACACACACACACACACACACACACAGAGCGGTGGATCACACAGACTCTGTAGGAAACAGAATGGCAGCCAGAGATCAAATGACTCCAGCAGTGTTTAAAAAAAAAAGACACACCTACCATGCACCCTTGAAACTAGATCAAACACAAACACCAACAAATATGATCACAACATACTGTACCAAGAATAAACTAAGCCACTTAAATGGACAAAACCCCAACACACCTTACAAAATGTGTTCAGTTCTTATCTGAAGTTACATTTATACGCAGACACATATGTAGGCTTAAAGTACCATAATATGACCTCAAAAAGAATTTACTATGTATTAGTTTTAGTGGATTACTACACCAAGACTATACTAGAAATTAGGCTGTGTAGTTGATTTGTACAATATGTTTAATAAAATCAAGCACTAAAACATTGATTTGAACAGAAGGGAAACTATCCTATTAATAAAATGTACAAAGGTTATAAAGGAAATAAACCATAAAGACATTGTGTCGGAATGGTTAGTACTATCTCATCACAGCAAGAAGGTTCTGGGTTTGAACCTGCTGGCTGACTGGGGCCTTTCTTAGGCTCATTGTCCTGCTGGAAGACCCAGTTGCAAATCAAGTTTTTACACTCTGGTTGATGTCTTGAGGTCTTGCCTTTGTATTTCTAGATCATCTTCCAAGGACTAGGTTTTTGTCCTGTGATCAAATGCAAACTTCAGTCTGGCTTATGCCAGTCTTGATGTTGGAGCTTCTTCCCAGCATGACAGCCTTTCAGGTCATAGTGATGTAGGACTCCCTTAATGGTGGATTTACATAAGTTGGTACTTGATGCCTCCAACTCCTTCACCAGTTCTTATCTTGGGTTTCAGCTGCACCTTTTGGTGCAAAGTTTGTTCATCCCTGAGAGTTAATTGTGCCTCTTTGCTGAATGATACAGTGTCTGTGTGAGACCTTTGCTGATGTTCTCCTACCTGGAAGCGAAGGATAATGGTCCAGATGAGGCCCAGTGTAAGACGATGGTTGCCATCAACAATATCGTGAGATCCAACGTTCTCCAGATGAACTCTCTGCTCTTTAAGGAACTGCAGGGCTTTGTCCACATTCTCTAGACAGTGTATTCGCATTCTGCCTCTCGTAGGTCGAGGCTTAGGATAGAAAAGTGGGTGGGTAGGCAGAACGATAGTTAGATAAAGAGGTACAGTACTGTGCAGAAGTCTTAGCTACATGCAATAGAAATGCTGTAAAACTAAGATGCCTTCTAAAATAAAGACATTTAACACTTCTACATAAAAAAAACTATAAAAATCAGTAAACAATAATAAACTAAACAAAGTTAATATTTGGTGTGACAACCCTTTGCTTAAAAAAAATCAGCATTCTCAGGTAGAGTTTGTATTTTTATACGAAAATTAGCTCATAAGTTTTACTGAGCATCTTCGAGAATCTGCCAGAGTTCTTCTGGAAACTCTGACTGTTGCACTTCCATGTTTTTCCATGTAAAACCCAGCAGCTTTCATTACAGTTTTTTTCTAAAAAGAGCCCTGGTACATAATTCATTGCTTTCTAAACATTTTTGTAAAATATATATTTTTAAACATCTGTAAAAAAAAAAGTACAAAAAAATAGCATGCCTAAGACCTGCACAGAACCATATGTGTATATAATTGGCTTAATTAAGCATTAGGACTATGGTGACTCAATTTTGCGATAATACTAATTAGTCTAAGTCTAAGTGAATTGAATGAAGCCAGCCATCATGAACATTAGGCACAAGGACATATTAATTAGAATCATAATTGTGCTTGCCATTTTATTTGTGTTGATTCACTTAAATGATGAAAAAAATTCATCAACCAAAAATATTGGCTTGTAAATTGGATCCAAAATAAAATTTACATTTTAAAATGACCAAAACATGTTCTCTGCAATATTAATCTATTTTTAAGTGGAATCTTAAATGACCCTGACCCTGAACAGAAAATGAGAGTTGAAATGTAAAAAGAGTGGAAATGTACTGCATTAATAATCTAACCAGTAATTCTCCTGAAAGCACTTCCAGTAGCCTGGTGAGCATGTATCCATCTCTCAGATCATTATACAGGTCAGAGATGCGGCAGGAGACACGAGCCAGGTGAGCGTTCACCCACTTAGTGAAGGTTTTCTTCTGCACCGCATCCCTTTCATCTACAGACAGACATTACAACATGACACGATAACATTTGTTATCAATTACAATATCAATAACAATTGTTATCACATCAATAAGAACATTTGAATATAAAGTCCGCATACTGTATGGAAAATCTGGATATAAGACCTGTTAACATGTTATTCCACGAAGATATGTAAATACAAGAATAAAATCCAAATATTTATCCCATATCTTCAATCTTATTCATGAAAAAACAAGTCCCAAAGGCAATAATGCATTCATTATACAATTAAGACACAGTAACTTAAATGTAAATACTTCTTATCCTTTCAAATAGAGTATTTGATCTTGATTTATCTAGCTAATTAACAGTAGATTAAAGATCCGCCACAATCCTCACCAGGTTACTAAAGATGAATGAAGAGAAAATCTAGTCTTGTGTCTAGTCATGTTAGTTAAGTAAATCTGGATAAAGGAAGCCAATCAACTTCTAATCATTTTTTAAAAATTATACATTTCATAAAAATATGTCAGAATAACATGTCTCTTCAACTGAAGAATACATTTACATGTTAGGTGCATGTCAGAAAAATTTGCTTTGTTACTCTGATTAACAGTCATATAAGTATTTGTAAATTATTAGAAGTTGTTCCATTTGATAATATTAGCTATTTCTGATCATTGCTACAAAACCTAACATAAACAGCCTATAGTATAGTAAGAATGTATCCAAGCTGAGAAGCCACCCAGGAGAGTGGAAGTGAATAACTGTTACAAGTACAGCACTCCTAGACGTTAATGATGTTAGAGCTGATATAGCTGAATTTAATTAAAACACAATATTTTTCTTCCCACCTGCTAGTGCCTTAATGCGTGAACATTCAAACAGTTTAGCACTAGTGGTTTCACTCTCCCAGAATCCTGTGCTGCTGGGCCGGTTGTTGTTGTTTAATTGTCTCTGGGCTTCGGCATTGTCCAGATCCGTAGCAGCATTGGCCATTGTGCCTGTTTCCCAAAAAACCCTGAACAGAATACACAAATTGACAGAATCACACACAGAACACAACAGAAGAAAATATTATATAAGAACATATTCCAACTGATGTTATTCACTTAGTTTTCAGCAAAAATTTTAAATTTTAATGCTACAGCATGCAAAGACATATGAGACAACTGTGTTGCCTAGCTTTGTGGCAACAGTTTGGGGAAGAACCACATTTGGCTGTAAGAGTCAAGTGTCCACATTCTTTTGGCCATATAATGTATTTCTCAAATGTTTTTTCTGTCAATTTTACTTTAATTCTGTCCAAAATGTCACACTGAGCAGCATAATTTGAGTTTGAGCTAGATTTCACCAAATATTGAATGCTTGCTAACATTGATAAATTGCTAACTAGCATTAGAAGAAGCATACTTACATGGAAATTTGGAGAACTGATTATGGGGCCACCAAAGGTCATATCACAAAACCCCCTTAAAGAGAAATTTACGCATATTTTGTAATGTAATTTAAAAGGCACAATTTAAAATATCTGAAAACACAAGAAGAATGAATATTAGTTTTAGGTGGAAGGAAATTGGTGCAATATAGGACTAAACATAAGAATATACTGTAGAACAATAGAATCACTATACGGATTTAGCCACAAT
Source organism: Notoglanidium macrostoma (assembly GCA_030068235.1). Lineage (NCBI taxonomy): Eukaryota > Metazoa > Chordata > Actinopteri > Siluriformes > Auchenoglanididae > Notoglanidium > Notoglanidium macrostoma. Next base: position 15,741,669 of record JAQQZR010000037.1, on the reverse strand, counting down.
TTCCCTAATTTTGCCTCTGTATAACACCAATGGATTTGAAAAGAAGCCATCAAGATGTGATTGAAGTGTAGAATTTCAGCATTAATTTAAGGGGTTAAACAAAAATATTGCATTAACCGTTTGGGAACTACAGCCATTTTAACACAGTTCCTCCATTTCCACAGGCTCAAAAGTAATGGGACAGTTGACTGATAAGCATTTGCATGGCCAGTTATGGTATGAGATAAAAGATCTGGAGTTGATTCCAAGTATTGAAAATGCATTTGACAGCTATTCATGGGAACTTTCAATATGCAGTCCAAAGAGGTGTCGATGCAAATTAATGAGGCCATCATATGGCTGGAAAAACCAAGCAGACCTTCTACTGAGAGACCATTGAGAACATTCTGAGCAGCTGCTTCACTGTCTGGTATGAAAACTGCACCATATCGGACCTCAAGGTTATGTTTAACCCCTTTAATTAATGCTGAAATTCTAGACTCCAATCACATCTTGATGGCTTCTTTTCAAATGCATTGTGGTGATGTACAGAGGCAAAATGCACAAACATTGTGATACTGTTCCAATACTTTTGGAGGGGACTGTACCATAGAGCCCTAAATGATAAGGCTAGGGATGGGGACTAGGGATAATGATTTCTAAAAAAAAAGTTTAATATTATAGTGAAATAATCTAGAAGAGACACACACATGTATATCATTTTAACTATTACAATAGACCTAAAGTAACATTTTTATAGTCATGTTACAACCAGGTAACATTTACTCCTTTCTCCTCTGCAAAGTGTGTGTGAGTAAGATGCCTAAATTAATTTATTTAGTAGTATTCACTACCATTTATCTTCTATTCTCTTAAAATTAAGGGGGAATTTTTATCCAATTTGCTGTGTATCAATAATTTGCCATTTTTATTAGTATTTAAATAAGTATATAAGTTAAATATTGATAACAAATTGTGTTCAATCTAGTCTAATAAAATTTGATTCTCACAGTAATCAATCAATAAGTAAAGTGTATGCGTGAGTGCGTTCATTGTTATGAGAGATTAGAGCACATTCCCTTCCCCCAAGACTGGAATATCCCAACTCCCATCCCCCAATAATCATGACACACACACACACATACACACACACACACACATTTTTCTTTGTGCCTCTTCAGACCCTTTCAAAATATGACCAAACAACATTACATGATAGGCTACATTTGGAAAACTGAATATTTCAAAACAACAACAGCATCAATACTACTACTACTACTTATAATAATAATAATAATAGGCACATTTAGGGTTGCCAAACTCTCAGATATACTTTAAATATAGATTCAAATGAGAACTATAAGCCAGTTGTGCATATGATTGTGGTTCTTTGAGCCCCATATAACCACCAGGAGGCAATGTGTTAACACCTGAGTTCCACCTTATACATGTGAGAATCCATGCTCAAATTTTCCAACAAGTGAGGTATAATGCAGTATTCACCAAAAATGTTGCTATCATACAGCATTATTTGCATAACCTTAACAAGGAACCTTGATATTTAAACAGAGTTCACAGAACCATAGTTCCATACATAACTAACATTTCATTTCACCTTTTTAACCAATAGGGGTGGTGTGTAACACATGGATAATATCTGCCAACAATTTCATAAGCACCACGACTCACCTTAGAACTGCCCTGAAAAGCGTTCACAGATGACTACCGCACACACACAACTAAAATGGGTGCTGCTAAATTGAGGCTAATTAGGAGATGTTAATACTAGAGTTGAAAGTTAGAGTAGGGTTAAGTGGGCTAAGCTCTCTGTAGCTTACAATCAATATCAAATAAACATCTAAATCATCTAAAGCCTCATTCACACCTGGCAATAACACATGTCTTGGGTGTTCGGATCACAAGTGGACAGGGAGATGCATAACCATTCACACCTGGCTTTTTTAATGCATTTCCACTGATTGGATTGCATACATCATTTAGGCAGAAATGTCCCATGGATTGTATTTCATGTACCTGTACAGACTGTTTCAGAAATTTTAGTCATGTGGTCTGCCAACAAAACATGTACATAACTGAGAGATAAGATGATGAATGCAGCTATGAAAAGCATCCGCTTTTGTCTCTGCTGTTATAGCATTGTCTTTATCCATTGGAAAAGCAGCATAAAGCTCTACATTTCAGCATGATTTTCAAGTAGTCCCGCAAAGATTACACATTTCTGGCTAGGGCAATGACGCAGTTGATTAGTAAGGCACACTGAGAAACATTCACGTTTACACTACAAATGTGACGTGGCCATATGCCTCCCAGACCACCTCTGAATTTGGTTTGTATGATCGGTTCACAATACACCTTCATACATCTACAATTGACTCTGTTCACACCTGTGTGTAAGTGTTGCTCACTTATAATCCGATCACTCAGGACCCATGTAAATGCTAGTTGTTTATGGCAATAAAAATTGTCTCCCATATAGTCTAAATAAGAACACAAGACAATATTCTGCTGACTTACCCTCCAGGGCAGCAAGGTCAATAGACTGATTCACAAGGTTAGGTAACATTATCTTTGGCATAAACCTTGATTCAGCCATAAGGTCACTCCAGGCAAGATAAACACTCAAGATAAGCTTATGCCCAGAGTATACCACTCCCCAAATCTTTTAGCTGAAGTAACTGTTAGATGGAAGGCAATTTTCAAAGATACCCACTTTACTCATAAGCAGAACTTTAAGCGGTCTTATAACCAAGGGCACATTGCTCACTTTGTCCCTCTTTAGAAAGAAAGTAATAAGCCTATGGAAACCTAGAGGGATGTCATCCATGGTGCTGTGAAAACGTTGTATCTTTAGGGTACATGGGGACTTGTGACCGTTTAGCAATCCCTTGGATATGGTCAAATTTCTAGGAATCAGACAATACATAGGGATAGCCAATAAGGTGAACACCATTTGCAGAACAATTTCCACTTAAGGGCACACATGGCCCTTGTATGTAAGCATACAAGAAGTTCTTGCATTCATAGTTGTTTCCTAGACTGACAGATTATGGTCCACAGTTGGCAATTCAGTCCTAAAGGTGAGACCTTCAGACACAGTTTACCTTTCCATAACCAGTGAAAGCAGCACTGGGACAGTCTTGTAAGTCATCTTGGGATTTTGATCCAAGTTTGGGAACTAGATGCTAAGTCCTGCATAGAGTTGGAAGAATCAACAGTAGAGAAGGCAAAGTGATGTAAAGTGTAGACCAGGGCACCCTGTCCAAGGAGGAAGTCTGGCTGTGTCAGAGAGAATCATATCCAACAAAGTGTTAATGTGGCACTGCTGAAGAGCGAACCTATGTTTTAATAAACCACTCCCATACCTGGGTTATCACCACAACATTCATACATACAACATACATTCTATACGTTGGTCTCCAGTGAGTGTTTCTATCTTTAGTTTAGTGCTCATTGCCATGAGTTCCCTGATAGTGCCAGGCTGGCATAATATGGCCATTTCTACATAAAACACATGTAGGATTAATCCCAGGATCAAATCCATAAATAAACACTGCATTATTAGTAATTTCTTTGTTTAAAATGAATCCTCAGCTTGAAGGCCTTTTTCATATCAGCAAGTGCCTAACACCACAAACTCCTCACCCTTTGGAATGGCCATCTGGGAAGACAAGGCTGCTTGAAATAGCACCAAAATTTCACTAGCAAAAAAGCCAAAAGGCAGGACATGGAACTGGAATGTTTATCATTATATTTATCAGGGCAATGGAAATATGAAAAAAAGGCCCACAAATGTGAACCAGTCCTGTGGGCTGAATGGGTCCTTGACCCCAAAAATGATTGGGGACAGTGGCATAACTGTTTGTATTCCTTAGACACTGTCATCAGGACCCACTAATTTGATATAGTTGCCATCCAATGAGCACTATGAAACACATCATTGCTTACCTCTCCCGGTCATTGGTTTCAGTGGAACCCTGCCTTCGGCCAAGTTGTTCATTCATCTAGAGCATGTGTCAAACTCAAGGCCCATGGGTCAAATACAACCTACTACCTTGTTTCATTCAGAAAATGGGATCTTCCAAAAAATAATAATGAAATGGCCTGGAGTACAGTATTGCTTAATATTTTGTACTATCTATAATTCACACAAGGCCCATGGCATAGCCACCTCCCACTTTCCGCATACACTACTGTATAGTACATGTGGGCCCACATCTCACAAAGCTGAAACACTGGTGAAAATTGATGCTTATCTGCTGTGTTTCAAGCCGCCTTCGTTTTCCTTTCATTTAGTGTGATTCAATCGTTAACTCCAGACTTCTGGTGACAGGTGACATCCCCACAGAAGTGATTAGTGAATATATTAGTTTAAAGAACTAGTCTATGTGACAGTACATAAAAAACTTTAATTGGTATAATAAATGTTATCACCTATTTGTACATTAAGTTGAATATTTTGTTAAATATTATTTTTCCTAGAATCATCATATTCAGAGCCTATGATATTGGTAGTAATCAACAGAATAGACTGTAATATGCTAAAAAGCCTTTGAATATGATACAGTATGATACAGCTGAATAGACTTTGTTTATGGCCAGGCAAAGGTTCACAGAAGTGTTTATGTGGCCCAGGTACAATTTGAGTTTTACAGCACTGACCTAGTGAGCAACTCAGACTACTTTCTGGGCTTCTTGCTTTTCTTGTTAGTCATCAGTGGACTTGGGCATTTGTGCATTTGGGCATTAGCAAGCTGTTTACATCCTCAGAGCCAGAGTCCAAGTCTGGTGTCCGAGCACAACGGATGTGCAAGTCAGACACAGCTTCCTTGAGATGGTCAGTACCAAGGCAGTGAGCACATAGCTAGTGCCTAACCTTGCCTTCCACTAGACACTTGACACGATGAATACAAGTCCTGTAGCCTGGTTATCAGTAACTGCCCACTCAGTACCACATGGACTACAGGGATAATTCAACAGAAAGCTACAAAAACAGATTGCTACAAAAACAGCTACTCCAAACCAAAGACCTGTTAAGTAGTGGGAATCCAGGTAAAAATAGCAGCCCCAGCAATTAACAGTGTGTGGTGTGTCGAGGGGGTACCTCCTCTGCAGAGACAAATGTCTTAATACAAAGAACGTCAAGTGACTCCCTAAAAGTAGGGCAGTATTGCTTATGGGGAAACCTACTCTAGGCTAAAGGGCACCACTGAGATGAGCAGCATTCTACAAATAATGCTTGTAGTATCAGAAGAAAATCACAAACACCTAAATAGAAAAAAAAAGAAAAAGCCACCACCAACTTTGGAGAACGGAATATCTATAAATTTGATCACACAGAAAATCTGCTAAGCTGATATCACCATACCATTTTCATGTTCATCCACAGACAAGGCATTTACGACAAAGGCATTTATGGTTTGTTGGAAAATCTTGGGAGGCAAGCACACACACACAAAATAGTATTCAGGTGTTACAAATTCGCCTATTACAAATTCAGATAAATTATTAGATGGACCAGTGTGCAGCAGGTGCAGGGAAAATTGTGGGCTGCACTGACCATGATAATATGGTTGATTATGATTTGACGACGGCGATAGTGATAGACATAGAGAACCATGCAAACAATGTGTTGTGATGTGTAGAATTACCATTACTGTGTGTATAAAAGAGAGGCTGACCAAACAAGTCCTTATTTGAAGATTTCAAGATTTTCAAATAATTCACCTGACTTAAATCACAGAAGGAGAAGCCCTTAGGCCATGTTATAATGAAAGATAAAAAAAAAAAGATAATTTATTAATATTATATCTCTTCTAAGCTGATCTTCTTGGCAGTCCAGCTTCTAGATACATGAAAGTCTATGTGAAAATAAACCAGTGATGACATCCTCCCGAAAATGAAGTATTCAGCCCAAGAACAAACTCCCATAATGTGCTGAAATTGGTATTTATGAGTGTCTTTAATACTCATCCAATCATGTTTCCTTGATAAAATATCATATAAAACAACAAACCCTATACAGAAGCAAATCACTGTGCTGTGTGTTTGTACCCATTCGTTTAGCCAAATTAAACCCCTGGAGGGACAAATCCCTACAGACACTCATGCTTGCCCTCTTCTGACACACAAAATTTAGCCACGAATGCCTTGAATCAGGATTTCTAAATGAGGCAAAAATGTGATGTAATCCTCCAGGACTGGAACCTCTCACCACTGGTTTAACAGTTTTGCACTACATAGATGTGTTCAATAAATTAGACAGGGCAATTCTAAAAATAAATAAAGAAATAATGAAAGAAATAAAAGACAACCTTAAAATAGTACTGATAAATCACAGCTTACTGCTTGAACTTCAATGGGATTTTATATAGATTAAAAGGTAACATCATAAGCATATAGAATTATTATCAAATTCCAGTTTGTGATGATATATTAAGTCAAACTCATCTTCATGATATAGAGATTTTCACCTGGTCTTACTATACTTGCGAGGACCTTCCATTGATATAATTAGTAATACAGCTAATTAATGCTATGCCTTAATCTCACCAACCAAAATAAAACCTGTTGAGTCTTTTAGATTTTTAAATACATAATTGCAGTTTTTGTAAAAAGGTAGTTGTTCCTATAAGGACCAGATGTCCCCACAAGATCAAAACTGTCAAATATTCTTATCCCTGTGGAGACACCTTGTCCTCACAAAGATATAAAAATCTGCCCACATACATCCAGGGTCTCACACACACACATACACACACACACACACACACACACACACACACGCAAATAAATAAAATAGCTAAGATGAACCAGCCCAATCAAAACTTCGTATTAAAATGCATGATGACATCTTCCTTACACTACAACATTACCGACCGTCTTCACACATACACACTTTAAAGAACCACAGCGATTGTGTAAATACCACAAATGCCATGTGTAATACACGGGCAATTTTAAAGAGTTTTCCTTTTCGTGTATGACACCAAAAAAATTCACTATTCATATATTCATCTATTTCTCAGCTTTTTATTCCTTCACATAAAGCTTTTGCTCTAGTTGTCGCTTGCAGAAATCACTCCTTTGGATTATATTCATTATTTGCTGTTTCTTAGCATGTGCAAATAATTATTGATTCAACAATATTTAACTCACATAAGAGTGTTATATTTATCATTTTATATTAAATTGTTATTTTGTTGTTCACACTGTAATGTTTCAACTCAGCTAATCATTATTTCCATAGGAAAGCATGTCATATTAAATCAATGAATATACGAAATTCGTTGATTCCTCGGGTGAGACAGCTGTGTCTCTGTCTCCCTCTTTACCATTTTAAAGTAATCCTCAAGCCAAAAATGAATCAATTAGCCAAGACATGTTTGATGTGTATTTTTTTATTTTTTTTTATTTTATGGGTGTTAAAATTGTAGCCAGTGTAGCTAAGAAGCTTCCAGCTACCAGGTTATATTCATACACACTGTACTCATAAATCAACAAATCTTTAATAAATCTGCAATAAAGCATGAACAACACAACAACGATAAAATTACTGACCTACATACTTTTCCAATCATAATTGCTAGCATTTACTTTCTTAATGTATCTAGCTACCATCATCTCATTTAGTTCCATTTTGTTTATCAGTTTGCCATTATAAAATACTCTGTCCTGACTTATACAGCCCATGAAATGCCAGAAATGACTCACATTTTAATTACTGTCCTCTTCCCTGGTTTTGACTTCTATTTTTTGTCTTCATAATGCCTAGTAAGCATAATGATTGTGCTAATGTTTAATGCATTATTGTTTCATGTTATTGTCATTTATTTACCCCCTTGTGGCCCGTCTTTTGTGGCAGTGTGCTTTTGATAAATGTGAACTTATTTTTTTTGATCCTGAGCTACTGTGATAGTTTGACCACAAATAAAATATACATAATGTTTGTTGTCTTTAGGTTTGCACTGAATCTACATTCCAGCAAGCAATGGAATCTTATGATCATCAATTTAGGATTGTAAAAGCTGAATATCTATCATCACAGACTTGCTTCAAATTGTTTTTTGGAGCTGTTTGGTCAAATCACACTGACTTGCTTATGTGGTTTCTCACACTCTATGACACACTACTGTCTACGAAAATGGACAAAAGGATGTCAGCTAAGAAACAGTAGTAGTAGCCATCTTGAGACTTGAATAACTTCCTTCCTCAGCACATGCAGCTTGTTACCACTGCATATGAGTATGATGCTAGAATTATATGTTTTGATTAGGATATTTTCTATAATATGCACTGGTTCTGCTATTTTATGACTCATTGTATATCATAAGGGTTATTTAACTAAACAATTAGGCATGCACATGCAGCTTCCAATGCTAAACTGGCACCAACAAGGACCTCTTAAAGGTTCACTACATGAGCCTTGTAGTAAAGTGCTTAGCAAATTTTGGACACCGAATATGTCTTTGCTCATTGATTAAATTTGGGATTTATGATTTTATCTTTAGACACACTATCACTTTAACACGATCTAATGTGCTGTTTTTATTTGTGTAATTGTGTATTATCAGCCTAGAGTAAATTACAGGATTTTAAAAATCCACATCTGTCCTAAACTGATGCTTTAGTCTAATTAGATTGCTGCTATAGCATACCTTATTTGCAGGTGTGCCCTTCTGCGCTTGATATTTGCTTTATTCGATATTGAAACACTGCAGCTTTTTGTGTACAGTGTGTGTGTGTGAGTGAGGGTGTCTTGGCCAGCATACATGTCGACCCAGTTTTTCCATTCTGCAATAAAATGACACAAGTGATTTTTCCTTCAAGTCTCTCTCCCTTGACCTTTCTCATGAATTATTATTATTATTATTATTATTATTATTATTATTATTATTATTATTATTATTAAACATACCCCTATGTTGCCAAATTCAGTAATGCCACACTTCACATTGATAAGTTTTACTGCAACAGACACACCCAATGCTGTTCATGCAATAGTAATCAGACAACTATAAAGTGTGTTAGCATTTAGCACACAGCTCTATTAATGTAGGCCTATATTTGGTTCTTACACAGAACATGAATGAATACGAATGACTACTCGTTCACTATCTCCAGATTGGTGAATTCTAATGTGTGTACCAAACATAGGCCAAAATGGAGCCTCATTCTAATACATTTGAGATTTATAACACAACATATGTGCAGTATGGACAGTAGACCTGCACTTCAGAGAAAGAACCCTCCAAAAAGATGCAGCTTGGCAATCATTTTGTCCTTTTTCATACACACTTCATACTTCATACAAGCTTTAAGAATGTGTATTCCTTACAGCTATTTAAAAAAAAAAAAAAAAAAAAAAAAGAAAAACCTTCCACTCTATTTTCAATGAAACATACTATATTTAGCCTATGACATATCAGGTTTATAACCTGGCCTTTTAATATTTAAATCAGCTTCACTCAAAGGGGTCAGTATGACCTATAGAAGGATGCGGTGTATTCCAGCAACACCTCCGTGATCCCTGGTACAGCTCGACATTAGCATCCTGTGATAAGACATGGACAGCAGAAGTGGGCCCCGACATGACTGCAGCAGCCTCAATATAACAACGACCTATAGATGGATGAGCAGGCATATCCACACATAAGCACCCGAGCACACAGATCTTGCAGCTCTTAAGGGTCCTACCTGCAGCCTCAGCCCTGAGGATGGCTGTCTTGCGGTTTAAGGAAACCTGATGCGGTCAGTGATGCTGGAAAGGAGCCGCTGCGCTCCGCATCGTTGCAGTGCAAGAAAGAAAAAAGCCCACCGGCGAGAGGAGGACGCAGAGACCGTGCGCGAGCAGAGCAGGGTGAAGAGGTGCGGTAACATTAAACGTGTGTGTGTGTGCGTGCGTGCGTGCGTGTGTGTGTGTGCGCGGTCAAACTGCACAGTCGGATAGCAGCCGGTGTAGTCGGATATCCTGTTATCCCGCACTGTAGTGTTGTATCGAATAGTAGCTACCGACTCCCCGCTTCACAAACCCGCCTCCCTACCGCGCTGTGCCGGCGCGCGCGTGCACGCACACCCGCAGCATCACTCCCGGTCTCCAGTGCTGCACGAGCTCGGGTCCCATCCTATTCTTATATACAATATAGAGCTATAGAGAATGACTGGAATCTTTAAAGGCTCTTCAGCTTGCCTATTAATTGATCCATCCACACTATAACAGAGGGTTTCTCCAGCGGTTGAGAGAGAGAGAGAGAGAGAGAGAGAGAGAGAGAGATGCAGTCTGATGAAACTTATCTGTATATTCAGTATTTAGGAATAGGCTAATGTGATTTCATCTAGAGTTCAGCTCAAGTTTAGTTCGTGTTTAGTATTTTATATTGTTCAAACAAACTTTATATTTTAATATAGCTTGGTTTCTGGGTGGTACAAATGAAAATGTACATCTACGTATATTGCACATTACTGTGTTCATTTAATGGTAAATCAACATTATTTTTTATCTGAATGTTCCTCACTTAGGCAATACATATCTAATCCACATATCTATATAGCCGATGTTATACAATAATTTCATAGACTATTGACCTTTAGCATAGCTGGAGAAGGGTATAAAAAAAGATAAAGTATTTAGGGATAATAAATATAGACTTGAAACCATTGAAAGATTTCTTGTGAAGAATATAGATGTATTTTTATAAGAAGAAATGGCCATGTATGTTTTGAGCATATATCCAAAGTATGTTAGCTGTGATATATGCACTGTAGAACTGATATTATTTATTCACATATGGAAGGAGCCAAATTTGTACTATCGCTTATGTTGCTATCTTCATCGTGTTTGGACCTTTTCACGCGCCGTAGGTTACGTCACGCGGGTACCAGAAGTGAGTTCTCGATTCATTTCATTCGTCTGCGTTTTAACTATTTACGGTATTTCTAGTAATCGTGTGTTCTTTTCTTTCTGTGAATTGCGTTAGGGTGCGCTGTTTTTTTTAATCAACCGTTTCAACTGCTTTTACTTTAACAACAGGCTAAAAAAAACTCTAGGTCCCCGCAGCAGCCGTTCTTTTTTCCGCTTCTAGCGTAGCCTGCGTCAGACTGACGTGTGTACGGCGCCGCCCTCTTGGGGGAGACTTCTCCAGATAAGGATTTTGCGTAAATGTCGAAACACTGTACAGCACTAAGGTATAAGAATAATAGATACTTAAAATCAAGAGAACGATTAATTACTTTAAACAGGATGAAGTTCAGAAAACGCACGTGTTTTAATTTGATACGAGTGTAAAGTTTAATTTGATTCAGGTCGCAGCCTCGCCCGTCCAACTGGAATGATTGCAGATACCATATTTCGCCAGTAGAGGGCTCTCGGTAGTCTTTTTCTTTCTTGTGTAGTACTCTGAAGAAGCATTGAATTGGTCCACTGCTACACCACATGCAGATGTACTTAACAGTGGGGTTTTTTGTGTGTCTGCATTAGTAGGAATTAGGGAAGATATTTTTTCCCTAATTATCTTTTTCCCTACTTTTTCCCCTAATTATCAATTTTATTTTTACTTTTAAAAGGATCATAATATGTTTATATATGTATAATATGTTAATGTCTGTATGAACCAATTTCTACTGTGCTGCCATAATCTCGCCATAGTGCGTAAATGGTATAAATTGCTTCCAACTTGGGCCAGAGTTTTTAAATTCTTGATACAGTCATAATATCTTGTGTTCTCCTATCGGAGTCAATGTTCAGACAATACACACTGTCAGAACAGGACTTCCTGAAAAAGGAAAACATCATTCCAACCTGTTCCAAAGTCTTCTTCTAAATGCCTCATAATAGCTTGTTTAAAGAAATCCATGTTAGGGACTTTTTAAGGTTTTTAAAAAGCTTTCTAATGTTTCTGTTCAATATTAATGTAAGTAAAAGTAATGTAAGTAAATAATAAGTAAATGAAATGAAACAGAATGCAAGGCATAGGGCACGGGGCATGGACATTTTTGTCAAGGTCATTGATGTTCTAAACAAAACGTTACTGAAAAAATAATTTGTGTCTTTGAATTGTTGTAACAACCAGCAACAGCACAAGATGAACCTGAGCTCGTTTTAAAAACGCTTATCAGATAGCTATTTTAAGGTCGGCTTTGGTTAGCTATGTTTGCTGCACTCCATCATGCAGTTGCAATGCATCAGGAAACAGAAAACAGGCAAGTGGAAGCTGTCATCGGTCATGACAGCACCTACTGGCTTCTGAACAAACATGTGGATAGATGCTCTGGATTCTGCCATATTTATTTCTCTTTTGGTCAGCTAGCCCAGTTGTTAGTGTTGTTGCCTTGGCAATGTGTATCCATAAATATGTGGAGGGGGCCTCCACTTTGAATGCACCTACCTGTCAAAGGACACGTCACAATTAATGGGGTGTACGTGGTTAACTTTCAGAGCACCTACCATCCTAAAATCAGTTCTTCAGTTGAGATGTATGAGGTGAATGCCTTCTTCTAAGACCCGCTGAATAAAGGCATCTGTTATCTCACTATAGGTAACACAGTGTTAAACAGGGATAAAACACTCTCTACTTCTTTCGTAAACACAGACACCTTCAGCTCACTGAGAAAGAAAGAAAGAAAGAAAGAGAGAGAGAGAGACAGAGTAAGCAAGCCTTATTTCCTACCATAATGCTTTAAAGGGTCTGGCTAACCCTTCCCAGAATCCAATGACTTTGTTTGTTTGTTTGTTTTAAAGCAAGACACCGCTACCTGCTAACTCTCTGTGCAGCAAATCCTCCACAAATTCACCTGTTAGTGATCCATTCAAAACCCACCTTGAATGTTTTCTTCATTCGTGTGTCATACATGAAATCTTTGGGCAAAATATGACATCTTTTCTTTCCTTCATGGCTACCCACAAGACGGCTGAGGCCAGTTTGGGTGTATTATATAACCATTATAATAACCATTTGGAAAAGGAATGGATCAAATTGAAAGATGTTAAAATATAGATACTTTGACAAAATATCTCCCATTTTTAGGTTCAGTTTAAGATCTATGACCTAGGATGATTGCTTTCGGAATCAACGCTTTTGAAAATGGCGACTTGCTACTCGACACTGAGGATTGTGGGAAGTGTGAGACAGCTGCATTGAAGAAACATTTCCAATTAAAAACAACTGGTTTGCCACTCATATTTACTTGTATAAATGAACTGCGCTATAATAACACTATTTATTAGTCTTGGCGTGTGACATTTTGGAAGAACACGTGCAATCACCTGCTGCCACAGAATCAAGGTCAGCACCACCTAGAGGTCTAATTCAAAATACCAGGACAAACATAAAGAGCTGACCGAATATACATACTGTTTTATGTGTTTGTTTTTAAAAGTAATTTATAAATATAAATATATACACAGACTAATAACTCATGTCTTGTAGTATCCTGCACATTTGAATGTTTTCCTTGCTTTACACACCCACAGGAGTGTTCTGATTTAGGGAGAAACACAGTAGAAAGCCAGCATTTTGCAGGCTGACCTCCTCAGCTGGCACTGGGCCCTATAGTTAAACAAGCACTGCAACTAGGGTGGTGCAATATAACAATATTAACGTCGAAACGATATTACGTTGCCACGATATTCAGTATGTGATATTCAGAACATCAGATATCCAGATATCTCACAACCCTTAACATGACATAACTGTACTGTAATATAACTGTCAAACATGTAAGACCAGATTTATGTAAAATGGGTAAAACTATGTGTCCTTGTCAAATTAACTAATCAACCCTTATGGCAATGCAAGTTTCCTGCTAATGAGGCTGCTGACAGGGAGGTAAAAAAAAGTCAAATTCAAGGTTTGTTTGGATACATCCAGCTCAGAGAACGTGTTATTCTGAAATACCTCCTCATCTTTTTCCATAGAATGCTACTTCTGGATATAGTTTAGGAACAGGAAGCTGCTAGACACATGTAGAGGCACAAACATAGCATAGCATAGCATAGCATCCCGTAGCAACTTGCTCAGAGAGATTCTGTTGCACACAAGAAAGTTTCCGTCGATGCAGGAAACTGCCTGAGAGAAGCCTGAACTCCGTAAATATGATCAAATGTTTTTGACAAGAGGATGGCTGTACAGAGGGGTATTTGCCTTCGTGGGAATGTGAAATGTACCAGAGGATATCATAAATCAACTTACAGACAACAAGGTTGACCAAATGATGCCATTGTCAACTTTTTTGAAGTACAGTATCAGCCATATAGCCTAGTCTGCATTTACTACCGTATTGTTACTACAGTAGATATGGGCATCATTATGATATCATCAATGGTACTACAAATATCGTTACTGCTTATTGTTGTTGTTTTTTTTGTTTTTTTTTATAAAAGACAATTCATGATAAGAATTGAACGAGTGCCTTATTCAGTCGCAATCTTGTACCTTTTTTTTCTTTTTTCTTTATTAAACAACAATTTACACACAATACAATACAAAACTCTCGTAGGCTAGAAAACAACATTCAAAAAGTACAAACAAACATCGGGGGGGGGACAAGATAAACTTCAACGTATTAAAAAGCGCAAAACAACAAGTATTGAGCACAGGCTCAAATGCAACCTAGTACCTGAAATCAGTTAACGGTAAAAATGTACTTCCGCGTCCAGCCATGACGTCAGTCGAGTCTCCGCCCCGCGTGCCCAGCTGTTCTCACGTGATCAGAGTGAAACAAGGCTGACTGGATACAGAGGGGTTCTTGGTAAGATCGTACAACTCTGTCCTGTGGGTTTTAAGTGGACTAAAGCTTACAGTAGCGGTAAAATGTCTGATTCGATCAAAAACGTGGCGATCTTTGGCTCGACGGGAATGACAGGCTTGGCGACGTTACCTATTGCAGTGGCAGCAGGTGAGAGCCATTTTCTTTACTATTCATAACAATACTTCATAACAAGCAGGAGCACTTTAGTAACACCTTCTGCATCACTGGGAAATCATCAGGGAGGCGTACGTGTGCTTTTCAAGGGAGGACATAAACATAAGTGTAATTATTAAGAGTAAGAAGTGTTGAAGCTAAATTAAATGCATTAGCCTAAACTGAAAACTGCTCATTTAACCATTTAAATGTTTTATTTGAAGAGGAAACACCCTGATATAATGGCCTGGCTGGTCTTTTCTGAACAAGGACAAATTTAGCTACTTATGTTGCATCTGCTGTATATATTACCCCATTGTGTATTTCTATTACCCAGGTTATGTTTGAGACAATATGGTTGATGTACAAGATCAACTGCTTTTTATCCCAAAGAATTTAAACTATCAAATAAGTGAGATTATTTTAGTGCCATGTCATATATCCAGTTATATGTGCGTGCACACAGCTGTTGGTAGGCGCATTCCCAGGCATGTTTACTCTTCCCCACAAAACAGAGCTGGATTTAAGTTTGGTCATTTTAAATATTATTTTCTGTTTCAACTTCCCAAAGCCACTATGACTTGTTAACAGTACATCCGACAGAACTCAAGGGATAAAAATTTGGAATCCGCTTTACATGGTACGCAGCAAAATCCCCAGGGCCGAATCTTTTTCTTCGCGAATTTCTTAACTTTTCCAAACACTGCAGGTTTTCTAGCACTGTAAGGGGTAATTCAGCACATGGCATTTAGTACCAAGATGCTGAGTAATCAGAACCTAACCCTAACCCTAACCCTAACCCTTCCCCCATTTCTTCTGTAGTGTCATGGTTGACTCTGCTCGTGACACAGCAGGTTTCAGAAACAAATTTCTGTTGAGTCACGCTGCACAGCAGGTCACAGTGATAAGACAGAACAATCAGATTACTTTTTAATCCGTTCACTCCAGAGAGGGTGGTCCACATTTCATTCACAATATCTGCCAGTGAGCATCGATTTTATTCTTTTTAGATGTTTGTTTGTTTTTCAAATAAAAACTCAAAGCGTAATGTAATTCATCCATTCACCTTCAGAAAGCGCTTTATCGTGGTCAGGGTTGGATCCAGATCCCGGAAACACTGAGCACAAGGAAGGATGCACCCGGGATGGGAAGTCAGTTCATGTAGGACACCTTGATCACACACGATCACTCACTCCTACATGAGCATGGGGAGAAGGGTCACAGAAACTCTTTATACCCTTGCTGCTACAATGCTACAACCAAGCGAAACTCGCACTATGTAACCGAACAAGCACTGCACAGAAATTTCTACTGTACAGAAACGGCGTTCTGTTGTTAGTGACGTTGACTTGACAACGCGTGTCCATGAATCTGGGGAGGGGCGGAGCTTCTGAAGGAGCACTGGAGGGAGGTGTGTATTTGTTTGGGTCTTAAGTTCAAACGATCTTTCTCTAGAATCGATCGAGAGCCAAGAGCTGCTGCATCTCCTGCTGTGTCTAAAATGCCCAGTTTCCGTTCAGGCTGATGCTGAGGGTTTGTTTAGCATCTATGTCATATCTTTCGGAATGTTTTTGTCCCAGGTTATAACGTGACTGTGTTGGTGAGGGATCCGTCCAGGCTGCCTGCTGACCATAAAGCCTCTCGGGTTGTGGTGGGAGACGTCCTTAACAAAGAGGATGTGAAGAAGACTTTGGAGGGTCAGGATGCTGTCATCATCATCCTGGGCACGAGGAATGACCTTAGTGAGTAGCGAAACATATTTGTATTGAATTAAATAAATTGCCGGTGGGCGGTGGGTAGTTGTGAATGTCTCCCACTTGTGATAAAGCATTAGAACTGAGAGAACAGAACATAAGGGGAGTGACCTGATATGACGAAATACCATTAAATCCTTTGGTAATGGTAATGTTAAAGAAGTAAGGCTCTCAAATGTCTTAAAATGAATTAATATACTTTTTCGTTTCCTTTAGTCTGTATTAATATATTTAACTAGAAAGGCAACCAAAACATGAGCACACTGGAGCTTTTACTTCCCCAGTGGACTAGTACTCAATAACACGTGTACACCTGTACCTTCATTCAGTTATCCAGAGAGCCAATCATGTAGCAGCAATGCAGAATATCAAGTCATGCAGATACAGGTCAAGAGCTTCAGTTAATGTTCACAGCAAACATCAGAAAAAAAGACCAAGCAACATGTTTTCCAATGTCTGATCTGTAGGCCCTACCACCATGATGTCTGAGGGCACGCGGAACATCCTGGAGGCCATGAAGGCCCGCGGCATTCGCAAAGTGATTGGCTGCATGTCTGCATTTTTGCTGTGGGACCGAGCAAAGGTTCCTCCTCGCCTGGTTCCTGTCACTGAAGACCATCAACGCATGTACATGTTGCTGAAGGAGTCTGGACTGGATTATGTAGCTGTGATGCCTCCACACATCGCAGGTAATGGATAATAACGCGTAACATCTACAGTGTTGATTTAAACCGCGCAGTCTTGGCAGTTGATGAGTTAATAGATCATTATACAGACAGGTGACAAATGAAAGGAAAAACTGACATAAATTGTCTCCGAGCCACCAGAATAGCTTCAGTCCTTCTTGACATACAGTAATACATACAAATCTCTATATCTCTGCTGGAGAGATGAACAAAAAGGATATTTCTTCATATAGTGGAGAGCGCTAGGTTTACAGCAGTGTCTTACTTTAACCATGTTTCATGCACACACGATGTAGAAAAACTGTTAATAAACATCTCCTCCTCTGCAGATAACCATCCTCTGACTGAAAAGTACACGGTCACTGAGAACATGCTGCGAGGAAGAGTCATCTCCAAACACGATCTCGGTCACTTCTTCATCAAATGCCTTTCCACTTCTGAGTGGGATGGGAAGACGGTGGGGGTGTGTGGAGAATACAGTTAAACTGATACAGGAGTTTCTATTGATATGATTCTATTTACATATACACATAAGGTTTTGTAAGATGCCTTTTGAACACGACGGATCTTCATAACATAAAAGACATCGTTATGATTACACAGATAATCAATTTGTTTGATTAAATTATTAGAGGTACAATATTCTGTTTCATTAAAAAAAGTTAATAAAAATCCATTTTGAAACCAAACAAACTCTTCGTTGATGTGGTGAAGTAAATATTACAAAAGCGTTTGCTCATTTCTATGTGTTTGACATAAAGACTACATTACCCAGAGTCCCATTCGAGAGGCCACGCTTACAAGCGGGAAAGACAAAAATTCCAGCGAGCACTGCAGTGCTTTTCGCCCTTCACTTTTTTTGTTCCACCTGTATTCTGACAAACCCCGCCTCCTGCTATTGGATTGGCTGAGCCATCGAGGAAGTCCTGGTGTTATACCTGACAACCAGTAGCCGCAAGACAGGCGTTTCGTTACTAACCAATCGTAGCGAAGGGCGGGGGGAGGATATGTCTGAATGCAAGTGCGCAAAATAATAACTCGCTTTTTCTCACACTCTTAAGCTTAAACAAAAGTGGCAGTTGAAGTCTTTCTGCTTAACAAATTTGGGGAATTTCTGTCGAACACGCGCACACTGAGGTAAGTGAATGTTATAAACGTTTGTTTTCAAACTAAGCTTACTTACCCAAGCTAGCGTCAGCAGTGTAGCGGTAATAGTTGGCTAATTCTAAGTTTATGTTTAATTAAGTTTATGACCTTTTCTAAAGCGCTAATGTTATGTAAAAGTGTTTCATATACGTCTAGAACTATTAAGAAGAGATTATTTCTTAAACTGATCTGCATTTACAGGATTTCACACGGACAATTAGCGAGACAGTGAATGACCGCATCCCAATTCCCTCCTCCCTACGTAGGCGCACTACATAGGGTACATGTGTGCACTACACTGCGTGTCCTGTAGAGGGAGCCTGTTGGAATTCAGGCCTCTACACTTGTGTAACTGCTCTACACAGGGCATCGTTTGAATAATCTCAATCCAAATGAGCTATGTGGGATTAAGCCACTAAAGGTTTTTGATGAGTAAAGAAATAAGAATAAAAAAGGGGATTTACAGGAGTTTGTATTGGAGTAATAAGAAACAATAGTGTCCTGATTTGATTTGAAGTATGGCTATTGGAGCTGATACTGGCCTGAAACACTGAAACGGTATCTGCCTGCTGCTTTGCAACTAATGGCGTGTAGATATTTTTACTGTTAATATCTTAAGATGTGTAGGACGGGGCGATATATCGATAAAGTATCATTACCGTGATATGACCTTATCATCAGCCAACTGAATATGGTGAGTATACTGTAGTGATTTATCAGAAATATCAGCTTTCCTCCGGAAATGAAGAGTGTTTTTACCCCCATGAACACATCAGTGGCGAGTCTGTGTAATGTAGTGTGACATGTGGAATTAATAAATGATCAGGCCTATTATATTACAAACACAGTGTGCGTAAGAGCTCCTTAGCTCCAGTCTGCATGTGCTGCATGTTCTTTTTGTCTCTGAACATTATTTTCATAGCATAATAAATATCTCTATCATTATTGGCGTCACCGCCATTAAAGCTGAGGGGGCGTGTCCCCTTCACATTTCATGACTATTCGTTTGGACCCCCCCATTTAACATAAAATATTAGTCCACCCAGCTCTGTTTCTATTGCTGCGTGAAAGAATCCATTCCATGTGATGGCTATGAGAATACACACACTTCTGAAATTCCATTCCGGGTTTCCCGGGTTACCGACAACAACAAAGCACACGCCAGGTGAAGTGACTCGTCAGTACAGCCACAAACAGTAAAGCTGCAGGTTGCTGGATTCTGGAGCAGGTAAGTCAGCCCCATTGCCATCACACAATGTCCAACTTTTGCTAAAACCTTATTCTTTTGTTACATGCCCTCAAAATGAACCCTAGGCCTCGTTAAATTAATGTTCAACTAAACAATGAAATATTAGGAGTAGCCTAAGCTTTGCCTTATTTACTGTAAGTAACAGTAGGGGATTCTTGGTTGATGGTCAGTTGTTTGCAACATTTGCTCCTGACCATTTTTGTTGTATTTGACAATCAAGAAACATCTGCAACACCTAAGGGTGTTTTCACAACTGAGCTTTTCAGTCCGGTCCGTTTTCCCCCTTGGCACGGTTTGTTTGGGCAGCTGTGAAAACAGTAATCGCTCTCGCGTGCGGACCAAAAACGACCCAACCGGGAGCCTCAGAAGGAGGTGGTCTCCGTCGGGTCCCAGACGAACTCTAGAGCGGTTTATTTGTGGTGAGCCCGTGATCGGACCTCGATCCGACAATACTCCGGTGTACGATAATAATCAGTTGTACAAGATTTGAGCTAAACGGCTCCCGTAGCAAACATGAACGTAGTAACTACTAGTTTACTTTCACACTGTTTACAGGTACAGGTAGATTCCATCAAATAGCAAAACATTACCTATAGCATATCACACATGTTGAGGGTTAGCATGTCGTTGTACGTGCTCAATATAAGCTCCCTTCGTCTGCTCACTTGTCTGAAGGCGGCACGTCTTTTCCTTACAGTATGAAGCAGTACTACATTTTGCAGACGTGTCCTCGAAGTGCGTTCAGCGATCCACTGGTGTAGATTAGCCTGGTAATTTGCCCAGGTAATTACCGTTGCTTTAAACAAAAGCTATCTCTGCCTTTCCTGCATTTGTATTTGCATAATCCAGAGAACAGTACCTCCTTCCTGTGTTCACTTTCTTGCTCCCGCCACAGACACATCTGACCAATAACTGGAGCGAACGCGCTCGTGTGGTTTACAGTGACGCGCTTGGTTCGCTTGGGTTTTTCAATGTGTGTAAACGAACCGAGCCAAGGGGACAATGCTACAAGTTTTACAATTTCATCAATTGATTCGGACCAGACAAACAAACTATAGGCGTGAAAACGCCCCAAGCCTATAGACTGCCAAACGTTTGTGGACACCTGACCATTGTGGAACGTCCCAGGTCCATTCCGTCTTTTGCTGTTGTAATGACTGCCACTCTTCTGGAAAGGCTATCTGGGCCTCTTAGTTCTAAGGAAGGGAAATTGTAATGCTACAGTGTAGGAAAACATGCTATACAACTGCCTGCTTCTAACTTTGTGGCAACAGTCTGGGGAAGAAGCATACATGGGTGTGACGGTCATGTTTCTGCAAACGTTTGGCCATGTGTAAATCCAGCAACTGAATTCCTTCATTGGCAAATGCGTATGCTATGTTTGGGTATGTATGTGGCCGTGTCCGTGGTGGAACGGTAGCATCCATCCAAAATCATCAGATTCCACACCCTCTACCATATCTTGATGCCTCAGAAGCACCTCAGTGATACCTCATCCATCCATCCATCCATTATCTATAGCGCTTTATCCATCTGGGTGGCGGGGAAGCTGGAGCCAATCCCAGCATCT
>JAQQZR010000037.1:15690356-15702826 GCA_030068235.1 Notoglanidium macrostoma | reverse complement strand
ACACACACACACACACACACACACACACACACACACACACACACACACACACACACACACACACACACACAGTTATATTAACTGTTACTGTGTTAAATGAACTATTATACTGCTGAAGCAAGATTATTAATACAAAATTACATGTATCTTTCTTTATTAACTGTGACTTGAAAGCAAAAATTATCTGCTGAGATTAATGCTGTGTATTGATTTTCGTTCCATCAAAAATCAAAAACTGGGAGTTTAAGATGTTTATATATATATATCCTCCTGAAAGCTATTTTGGACTAATTTTTTTATAAAACCAATTGGATGCGGCAACATCTTCTTTAAATGCTCTAAGTGGTACAGAAAGCAAAAAAATCCAAAGATCCAGGCTTAGAAAGCAAGAATTTAGACATACAGAATTGCACCTTCAATGTGTAAAGTGCAAAATGCACCTAGACCACCTACAATGTATATATAAGTGCAGATGGGAACTAAAGGCTCTATTTTTGTGATTATGGGAAACACACAAAAATAAGGCATACAATCATTACACTGTATATTTTTGGAATCTTTGTGACTATTGGTGCAGGTGGGAACATGGCACAGAATGGCGCAAATAAATTTTTGGGTTTTGACTAATACAATATTAAGAGATGGTAAGGTATCCAATAATATCGGCTCCTCTCATGAGAGTGCAGTGCAACTGAGTGCACTGGACAGCACTATGATGTTTCCATAATGAGTTACAATTATATTTCACTTAGCCTACAGTTTTTTATGTCTATTTTTAGTAATAGAAATGGCCTGTCTCTGACACTAGATATTATGCAGATATTGCACAGGAGGTTTTATTCTGAATGTCCACAGTCCAAAACACTTTCCTGCTATAATAAATTATAAATCTATGCTTTCATCAGTTGCACAGAAAGCAAACGGGTTTCTGAATACTAATAATTCCTGATCTCATTACTATCAAGCATGTTTAATTGGCTTAAAATTGTTTAAAAAAAAAAGTTAAATATTTGGGAGTATTTCATATTTTTCATACAGATTTATGTATGTCAATATCCACTGTATAAATTTGATCTGAATATTATGTAAATAAATATCTGTGCATGCTTTTATGGTGTGTGTTTAAACACTGGTTAAAACAGAAACTTTTGCACGACTAAAAGATACATTGTAAAAGCTTCCGGTGTGAACAGGCCTTTAGCAGTGATAACTGGGTTGTTTATTCTAGTTACCATTTGGGTAAAGCAGCCAATATCACAATTTAATAATGAACAAATGAGCTAAGCAACATTTGTTCTTTTGCTCGCATTTGTGGTCCGAGGATACCTCTACAGGTGATAATCGAAATGCTTTTGGATGAAAATAGTTTTGAAAATCTCATTCAATCTACTGAACAAAATAGTTCCCAGTAAACATGCCCATATCCCACATGCCAGGGCAGAATGAAGGCACTCACATTAGTCCATAGTGGGCAGTCCACATTGGGGAAACTCCCAGAGGGGATTTGCATTTCGGTACGACATTGGCTCCACAACAACGGCCCGATATGGGCAACCCACATTGGTCCTACACAGAATTCATGTGGGCATGCCAAAGTGTGGGCTGCCCAAAGAAAACACAAGTTGGGCCATTTTAAGATTTGCATTGATTAGCCCTTGCGCACACTACCCACAACTTGCCTGTAAAGGGCCAATGTGGGCATTTGTGCTGGGTAACACTGACATTGACAACTAATTTAAGCTTGTTCTGACATAAAAACAGAGCCCTTAGGGTTAGTTAAACACTGTAGGCGTTAATTTAAAAGATTTCAAACTTGGAGATTATGGAAATAAAATGTAAAAAAAACAAAAAAAACTTTCAATTATACCATAGGATTTAATTCAATGTAGGTGATCCAATACTGTAAGATTTTATTTAAATGCATAAACATAGGCTAACAAGAGTTAATTCACCAGTGCGTGTTATTTCAAGTTCATTAAAATGCAAGTTGTGTTAATTCAACATTATTAGAGTTCATTTGAATATATACTGAACTCTTTATGTTGGTTTAATACATATATATTCATGTTTACTTTATGTTCAATATAATGAGAGCTCATTTAGCAGGATAAAATCCCTTTCATCCATTAAAACAGCTTGAAATATCTGATAAATCTGTATCTGTTAATTCACTGGGGATTTGCTGTTTAGCCTAGACCTTATTATGCTTCTATAGGACAGCTCCCATCATGCGATATGGTGGGGTTTTGTCATTGCAGCTATTATAATTAACGTTGTAAATAGTGATGGAAATGAAACTGGCTTCAGTGTGTAATTCAGACAATGGATCACTATTCCGCGTCTCACACACGGTGCCACATGATGATGAGAGAGGATGCTGCATCAGGATACAATAGGTGATGAAAGATTTCCCAGATATGCGCATCAGCATCAACCAAACCCCAGTACCAGAACTCAATATGGAAATGAACACAAATAACCGATATCTTTACAGATTCTGATGTCTTACCTCGATGCTGTGGCCATTTTTTTTTTTTTCGTCCAGCAGAATCCGTGTCACGAGTCCCTGTGATGATTCAGACAGTCGCGCGCGTTGGAGGGAAGTCTACTCTGTCTACTCTACAACTGATTATTCGACACGTCCCAGTATTTAATCGATTACGTATGAAAAGGCACATATCCAAAAGTATAATCGTGTCTTTGATCAGGCGACACTGTCACACCATCATCAGGTCTCCGTAGTAAGAGCCTTCGAGTCTATAGCGTTTGTCTATAGCGCAGTATACCGCCCCCTCTCTGACAAGGAGACACTAAACTAGCCTACTGCAAGACGCGCACACACGCGCACGCACACACACGCACACGCACGCACTGTATATTCAAATATCCAGCATGTGAGGGCCCTCTGGTGGTGAATTCAAATTATATAGGACCTGTTCAGCCTATATACACTCCGTCAAATTTCTTAAAGCTACACTATGTAGGATTTCTGTTATCTAGCGGTGTGTTTGCAGATTTGCAGCCAACTGAATGCCCCTCCCTCGCCCCTGCCTTTCCGGTTGTGTATTAGAAGGTACGGTGGCCACCAGGTGACTGCTGCATGCAATCTGAATGCTTCCGGAATGATGTCATCATCTAGCGCTGCCTTGAGTAGCTAGTAAACTGATGAAGTTACTTTAAATAGATACTTAAAAATTGTATTTAGTTATTTAGGACTGTGTGAGCTGTGTTGTGGTAGCGTTTTATTGCTAATGAATATTATTGTTACTCGATCCGTGTTGTGGTAACATTTTATTACTGCAGCTCAAGGAAAAAAGAGATTGGAATACCTCCAAAGAGATTGAAGATAAGTAACAGAGGTTTGCATTTATAAGATTATCATATCGGTCTGTACCATATGAACACCACAAACAGAACAGAAAGTGGTATTTACACAACAGCTCTGTGCTTTACCTGTAGCAGTGTCACTATAGTCTGTAGTTTGGTGTGTTCTTGCGGTGTAATGGGAGTCATTACTTGGGAAACATTAGTGATGCTAATGAATGATTATACAGAATATAATATTATATTATAAATACTATTTAGGAACGATATCATGCCGCAATATTTTGACATTGTTTAAAGTCCAGCACAAAACATGCAACTTTGGCTTCACTCTGAAAACCTTTGTCCCTCATCAGTGATATCCATCTGGGAAAAGCCACTCGGTGTTTTGTTTATCCTTATTTTCTGCTGTCATGTTGTCCCGATTTTGCCCTCCTCGTTTTGCTTTTTTGAAGAGGATTCATACTCCCTCACTGTTAAAGAATAATTATGGTCCTCAATTTTTATAAAGTTTTGGTCCTCAACATGTTAGCCAACAAACACTGATTCCTTTCTTTTCTTCATTATCTTTCTTCTGAATTCACACTGCCGCTTGTAAAAATGTGAAATGTGGAAGGCGCTCTTTAAAGATTTGTCTGTTCTGGACTAATGTAGCAACATGGCAGCACAACATGGAGGCTTCAATTAGATGTGGACCTGCGCCTTATGTAGCTATAAATGGCCCCTTCTAAGCTTAAAAAAATATCCAAGGATTTGTAATTACAAGTAGGCTATTTGTACACTAATGAAAACATACTTATGAATACTATATCCCATTTCTGCTAATAAAGTTCCCTAAATCCTACATAGTGTAGCTTTAATAACATCTGTACACAATTCATGAAGTTATCTAATCAACCAATCATGTGGCAGCAGAGCAAATAAACTCATTCAGATGCAGGTCAAGAGCTTAATGTCATTTTCACATCAAACATCAGTATTAAGAAAAAAAAAGTGATCTTTGTGACCTTGATTGTTGCATGAATGTTGATTCCAGATGGGCAAGTTTGAGTATTTTAGAAACTACTGATCTCCTGGGATTTTCTACACACAACAGTATCTAGAGTTTATACAGAAATGGTGCAAAAAACAAACAAACAAACAAAAAATTACTGAATGAGCAACATTTCTCGCTTATGGGCTATAACAGCAGAAGATCACATCAGGTTCCACTCCTGTCAGTCAAGAACAATAAAAAAAAAAATCACCTGTTTTTTTTTTTCCCCAGCCTTCAACTGGAAGCCAACTTACATGCCAACACACTAATGATAGGCCACTTGTTTTTTTGCTGAGACTCTTTTATTTTGACATGGTGGTAAATGATTTTAGTTTCCCTCAGAAAAAAGGAAGTGTATATAGGTTTATATAAGTTTTCAATATATCAACATTTTTTTCAAAAGTCACTTTGAATTTTGAGACAAATGTTATGATTCAACCTTTACCTGATTCAATGTAAAATTCCCAGCATACTGGAGATGAAAGTGATTACAATCTTCATATAATTACATCTGAACGCCCTAGCTAATGTATATGGAATGACGTATGCATGTTTTTAGGTAGCTAAAACAGGAGACTATATTTTTTATATGCATGTATATATATATCCTATTTGTTGAGCTTTCATGTGAAAAAAAATCAGTCAGTGATTATAAAAGCCCCCTGTAGGGAACTTCTCAATGTACAATGTACAAAAAAGTCACTTAGCCACAGAAATATACAGTCACAGGAAACAGAATGTACAACGTCCTTCAATTGTATGTTTTTATTTATCAGGGCATAAATAACTGTGTGGTCCCCACCAACTTCTATAAACAAACAAATAACCTCAGGTGACAACAATAGATTTCAGGTGATAACAACAGATTTCAACCTGTAGTCTTTTTTTTTTTTTTTTTTTTTTTTTAAATAAGCCAACATTCAGAAACGAGGTAGGAAATAATAAGTACACCCTATAATACAGTAACATTTAGAACCATCTTTAGCAACAAGGACATGTAAGCTAATAACAGCAGATATTGTTTAAGGAAAAACAAATGATACCACACTCTTTTGTTCACATACACACCATTTCATCTGCCAAAGTATAAAAACAACAACAGAGAAAATTTAACTCTGGTTAGCTGGGGGTGCATGCCTTTCTACTCCCTACAAACTGTGACTATGATGGGCAGGCCAATAGCAGGATGTTGTTCATGGTCCAGAAATATTAAGACACTTTATACCGGAGTGAGGTCACAATTATCAGTCACCCTTAATTACAGTTCACCTCTAATTCACCTCTCTTTACCACCATGGGTAGGGCAAGGTGAAACAACGCATCCTACTACCATGGGCAACGTGAAGCCCCTTCTTGTCTGCATGCATTCTAATACATTCCAGCACAGTCATGTAGTGACATATGATACAGTTTTTACAATTAATACTGCCACCATTCGGACATTTCTTCTTCTTGCCTATGTGCATATTGAATAGATGTACACAATATGGAGCTACATGAATAACAGCTTGTGACCAAGGTTGGTGCTAGAGGTGACCTGTACTCTAGAACTGAGGCTAGCATTATCTCAATCTGTTCTACCTTTGCGGTGTTGCGTCTTCACTGAGAATACCCTCAGGTAAGTCCATTACTAAGTGACCTCATTATAGGCAGCTCACTTCCTGGGGCTGTGCAGTGGTGTGGTGGATTTACTACTGAAACTACACACATGTTTCCCTGTCCCATAGCTGGTCTCAGAACTTAATATATGTATACAGCCTTTTGTATTCTGCTGTTGATTCTTAGAACAATAACAGAATTCTGCTGCTTTCACTTTGCAGTTTCCTTGCCAAAGAGATCTGCTATCCCAAATGGATTTATCATACTTGGCCAGGTCACCTGTGTTGGTTGGTCTTGCTTCTCAGACTAAACTTCCAACTGAGGCAACACTTCTGAATACAAGAGCTTCTATCACACAGAAGTGGTAGTTTTCTGTGAATGGTGTTCTCCTCTTTTGGCGAATTCCCAGGACTTTTATCGAGTGAAAGACGGAGGTTCAGGAGGAGCAGGCAGGAGATTCAGCGTCTGAAGAGTTACTATAGTGAGCAGATCAGAGTGATCTAGGAATGCTACACCAACGAGATCCTCTTTCTGCACTGAGAGAAAGGTGAAAGATATGGTTCTTCGTGGATGAGTCTTATTCTGTCTTTCCTCACTCACTCGATCGCTCACTCATCCCTTGCTCCTCTTATTAACTCCATCTCCTGGCCTTGGACAAGATGAGGACCTGAAAGACAACAGTGACAAAGAGAAAGACTGGAATACAGAGAGAGAGACGGACAGACAGAAGGCGGTATAGACAGACAGGTACAGTGTGACGGAGGAGTGAACAAAATGACTCACAGAAGTAGACTCTGGAGTATTTTATTGTTTTAATTACTACACTCATTTACTGGATTGCATGTTGTTATAGCAACAATATAATTATAATAGTGAGAATAACAAAACTAGAGCTACAGTGAAGTAGCATAGCAAGTCCCCATCTATACTAATAGTGTATGCAGCCATTGCACTGTACCAGAGCACTGTCTATGGCATTGCTTAAGGGTGTCATCAGCTTATTGTTGGCTTTCAAAAGGGATCAAGGCTTCTTCACCTGAAACAGTCCCCCAAGAACCTGATGTGGGAGGCTTCCCCTTGTGCTGGAGTCCCCTAAGCTCCTCTTGAAAACTTTGAATACTGCCTTTTTTCTAGCAATCACTTCAGCAAATAAAATAAATAAACATGCCTGTATTATGGAAGTTCAATGGATATAAAAATTACACACACTTCTGTTAAAATTGCAGGTTTTTGTCGTGTAGAAAATGAAACCAAGATAAATCAATAATTTCAGATCTTTTCCCACTTTCAGTGTGATGTAGCAACAAAATTCAAGTTTTGTTAAAAAAAACCCCAAAAAACAGAAATGTGTTACAAAAAAAAAAGAAAGCGAAAGGTGGCATAAGTGTGCACACCCTCTTATAATTGGGAATGTTATTATGCTCAGAGTTAACTAATCACATTTCAACTCATGTTAAAAAGTAATTATCATACACCTCTCATCAGTTACATGAATTTGATTAACCCTGAAAAAAGATCAGCTGTTTCTGTAGGATTTTCTTGACATCTTGGCTGCTGAAGCCTTGATCCGCAAAGAGCTTACAAGGCATGCATTTGATCTCAATGTTGAAATTATCAATCAGGGGAGGGGTACAAAAATATTTTCCAAAACACTAGCAGTACCATGGAACACCATGAAGGCCATTATCAACAAGTGGAAATGAGGAACCATTACAAAGAACAGGACATCCCTCCAAAGCTGACAAAAGGTGAAAGATGAAAACTTATTAGGAAGATGTTTTTTTTTATGTAAACAGCAGACTCAATTTTATTATCTTATCTTAGCTAGATGTAGGACTTGGGATAATTCTGTTCATATGTAATTTTTGTTTATTATTATTATTATTATTATTATTATGGACATATTTTGGATTTCAGTAGAGCTAGCTGAAAGTATTTAGGTACAATTTCCCTTTAAATTGCCATACTAATGTTATCTATAATTGTATACAAATTTTCTTTCAGTTATGTTCAAATAACTGGAAGTATGATTAAAAGAATAAATTTTTTTTGCTGCTTTATGCTAGTATTATTTCTAAATATCTGAGCAGAAAATATAATAAACATAGAGAAAATATTCTTGAAAAAGGGCAGTGGAATGATAAACACAAAACTTCATTTTTTTGAGTCAGACAAGCAGGAGAGTCGGGTGCATATGCTTTTTTATGCGCATATGCACTTATGCACTGAGACAATTAATTTGAGATTAAATACATATTGCAATGCTTTTGCTTCCAGTTGTTAAGCCACAAAAAATAAAAAAATTAAGAAAAAAATATTAAAATGAAAATTGACTGTTTAGGAAGTTGATTGTCAATTCCAAGGACCGATGTAAAAATTATTTTTAATGTTATATATGTTTATTGATTATGCTATATACAGTACATGAACAGCAAATGGTGGCTTATCAAAAAAAATACAGTTTTTAAAAAATAACAATTTTGAATATTACACCACTGTAACAGCTTGAAAAATGATGCAAGCAACTCTAGTGCATATGATAAGGAGAATTTAGCTCTGGAGGTACATATGACAGACAAATCCCAATACTACCTAGGGCTCCTAAATGTTTCAAAGTTCTCTGTGAGCAAGATTAGTCATACCTAATCACAGTTTGGTTTAAGCAATAAAGCACATGTGTTTTACCTAACAGCATAGATTGCAAAAATTCAGAGAGTAATGACAGAGCAGGTAAAATATTTTATTTAATATTTCATCCAGCTGAGAAATGGTGCTTTAAAAAGGAAATGCTAAAAGGAGATGCTAAAAGCTATACAATAATAATGCTACCTGCATTTTATACTAATATCATCCACAGGTCATGATTAAATGAAAAATGATGAGTGAAAGAATTTCATAATGCACACTCGGATGCTTCAATTCAAAAACACAAACCATACACGCACAGAAACATTATCATCATTGTACACTGTATAACATTTTAATGCATTAAAATATTACAAAAAGTCAATATATTATATTATATTATATTATATTATATTATATTATATTATATTATATTATATTATGTTTGTATAAAAACATACCATGCCACTAGAAAAAATATCTATATCTATATCTATCTATATATCTATCTATCTATCTAAATATATATATATATATATAGTTTCTTCTTCTACAGTTGAGTGGGTGTTATGTAGTAAAAATGTTCTGCTTATATAAAGGAGAAACATGTTCAGCTTCAGTTTAAAAAAAAGTAACAGTAACACATGAATAAAAAAACTGATGATTCCAATAAAAATAATGCTTCTCAAAATTCTACCTCAAATTCCACTCAACTTGAATATGTGTTTATATGAGCTAATGCATGATTTGCAGGTCGGAGAAGTAGTACTAATAATTTACTTAAAGAATAAAGTAATTATCTACATAAAGAATAATATTGAGTGGTCAGTGCAAGTATATGAAATTAAATGTGTGCTACATAAAATAGTGACTATAATTACTATAGACTACAGTAAATCCATTAATTCTGCATAGTACTGAAAAGGCAACAACAATATAAAAATATTCCACTGTGCCTCAATTTACCCTTCTGTTTTACTGTTTTCAATGTGTAGCTGAACTCTTACTTGCTGATTCTGTTACTTTATTTTTTGTAGTCTTAGTTACCACAGTGAAAGTCCCTTCTTCTTTTGTTGTGGTGACTGTGTGTTTTGAAGAATCCTTCTGAGTGGAAAACTCAGTATTTGGCATTCTCCTGTAGAAACCTCCAGAAAGTTCTTCACTAGAGTACTGTAAAGACTTGCTTTCTTTTGGCGATCCCTCTGGTGTGATCTGCAGGATGCCAGTGGAATGGGGGCTGAGAGTGACTTTGGGAATTTTAAACCAAGGTGTCTCCTCTTTTTCTTCAATTTTCTGTCTGCTTATAACATCTTCTTTGGAACCACCCTCCTTTTGGCCACTTATCTTTCCTGATACAGAGGCAACTGAAATAGACTCAGATCCTTGCTTTTCTGTTAACATTTCCAGCCTGGCTTTTGAGGACACTAAACAGCCATTTTCACTATCCTCATCACCATTTACTGATTTCTTCTTGAAATGTGGAAAGGATATTTTTGTAGATTTAGCTTTGGTGCCTTTGCTATCTTCTGTGCTACCCTTATTCTCAGATTCCAAGCTCAACTCCAATTTTTCTTCTTCTCCCACATTTTTTAAGTGTAGTGAAGAAAACTCAAGTTTGGGCAATTTACATGCTCCTGTCTTTAACTGTTCATCATTTTCTTCCTCTTGCTCAGAATTTGTTCCTTTACCTTTTGAATGTGACCTTTCAAAACTTGGCTTCCTTATGATTTTTGGTACCTTACATTTCTTATCTACAGTCTGTGTACTTGCTTTGCTAGTTACATTAACATAGCTTTCTGTTTTGGAATTAACCAAAACAAAAACTGCTTTTGTCACTTTAGGGATAGGAGGGCCCTCATACTGTATTTCAGGATTTGTGGTTATGGAAGATCCTTTTGGTGAATTAATGTTGACTTTGGCTTCAGGTGAAGTTAGAGAAGGCAGAGCCACACCAAACTTTGGTATTTTGATCATGGTATCGGTCTTTGAATTAATTTTACCATCACTAGTGTCATTTTGAACAGTCTCATAGTCTAACTCAGGTAGGACAACATCCAAATCTACGTTTGGTACTGATATATCAATAGTAGGCATCTTTGGGATTTTTAAATTACCCTCATATGTCTTGATATCTGCTTCAGATACATCAATCTCAGATTTTGGCAGCAAGGCTTCTCTTTCGGGTATGTATGGAGTTGGCAAGGATATCTCAACTGAGGGCATTTTGACCTTTGCCTTTGTATCTAATGTTGGAGCCTTAAAATGCTCCTTGCCCTCTACCCCCATATCAAACGAAACATTCATATCTCTTTCAGGTTTTAGCTTATTTATTTTGCCTTTTATTCTTCCATCATTTATCCCTAATGATGGCATATTTTTCTCCATATCCAAATCAGTAGATAAGCTAAGTTCTTCTGCTTGTTTGTCTTCACTTTTAAATTTCCCGCCAAATTTAGGAAATGAAATTTTTGGCATTTTTAATGTCACGTCTGGAATGTCAAAACTTGCCCCAGATGATGGTCTGCTATTTTCAGCTTTGAGAAGTTCAATATCTTCTCTATCAGTGCCTTTCACTTTGGGAATACCAAACTCAAGATCAACCTTAGGTGCTGATATGTCGACACTTGGCAGCTTAACAGTTGTGAATTTTAAATTTCCACTTGTGCTTCCACAAACATTGGGATCAGAGATATTTGTATCAGTTATATCTGTTCCATAGGTTTTTGACTCAGTAATTGGTGATTTTAATTTTGGTAATGAAAATTCAAGGTCAGGCATATGTAGCTTTCTGTGCATTGCAATATCACCTTCAAAATCACCAATGATCTCTGTTTTTCCTTTTGTAAGTGATTGATCAATTGGTATAGTGATTTTTCCACAATCAAGTCCTTCAATATTTGGAGCAAACTTTGGAGATTTGAGTTTTGGTATAGAAAAATCAACCTCAGGCATATGGAACTTCCCACCTTTATCAGTTGCACCTTCAAGATCAACACCCCTTTTTACTTTTCCTTTTGGCAGTGAGATGTCAATATCTGGGATGTGAAACTGTCCATCCTTGATCTCTGGACCCTCAATACTGACATCAAACTCGGGTGATTTTACTTTTGGTAAGGAAATGTCAAGTTTTGGCAGTTCAATCATTCCTCCTTTTCCAGACTGTCCTTCAATGTCAATTTCTCCTTTAGCCTTCCCTTTTGGCAATGAAATGTCAAAGGATGGCATGTCAAGTTTCCCAACTTTAATATCAGGAACTTCCACATTAACTTTTCCCTCTGGTAACTTAATCTTTGGGAGGGAAAG
Organism: Notoglanidium macrostoma; assembly: GCA_030068235.1. NCBI lineage: Eukaryota > Metazoa > Chordata > Actinopteri > Siluriformes > Auchenoglanididae > Notoglanidium > Notoglanidium macrostoma. Next base: position 15,690,939 of record JAQQZR010000037.1, on the reverse strand, counting down.
ATCAACCTTGGGCATATGAAACTTCCCTCCTTTACTGGCCTCACCTTCAAGATCAACACCCCCTTTTACTTTTCCTTTTGGCAGGCAGATGTCAATATCTGGCATTTGGAGCTTGCCGCCCTTGATCTCTGGACCCTCAATACTGACATCAAACTCAGGTGATTTTAATTTTGGTAAGGAAATGTCAAGCTTTGGCAGTTCAATCTTTCCTCCTTTTCCAGACTGTCCTTCAATGTCAATTTCTCTTTTAGCCTTTCCCTTTGGCAATGAAATGTCAATAGATGGCATGTCAAGTTTCCCCACTTTGATATCAGGGCCTTCCACATTAATCTTTCCCTCTGGTAACTTCATTCGTGGGAGGGAAATATCAACCTTGGGCATTTGAAACTTCCCTCCTTTACTGGCATCACCTTCAAGATCAACACCCCCTTTTACTTTTCCTTTTGGCAGTGAGATGTCAATGGATGGCATGTCAGGTTTCCCAACTTTGATATCAGGGCCTTCCACATTAATCTTTCCCTCTGGTATCTTCATTCTTGGGAGGGAAAGATCAACCTTGGGCATTTGAAACTTCCCTCCTTTA
>JAQQZR010000037.1:15642921-15660167 GCA_030068235.1 Notoglanidium macrostoma | reverse complement strand
AAACGCTGTCTCGTTTCACTGTACACTGTATTACATGTATATGGTTGAAATGACAATAAAAGCCACTTGACTTGACTGTATGTGTCTATTACTGTGTGTTAAGCATTTTTAGGTTCTTTGACACCTATATCAGACAGTGAAATTTCTACATCAAAATGTTAGGGCTTCCACATTTTGTGTTATAAAACACTCAAAATGTATATAAAATGCACAATTTAATATAGAATTGAATGTCCATTTAAATATTATTAAAATGGGAAGAAAATATAAACAAAAGGTTTGCTAATCAAGGTTTTTTTAGCCTGAATCATAATTTTTAGCCTAATTGTAGCTTTTTTGATTAATTGTATTAAGAAACCACACACAGTGTAAGTCGATATACGCAATCTGAAATGCCTGCTCCTGTCCGTTGATGATTTCAATATCATTTCCATATCAGCATGTTTCAGCTCTGAGTGTTCACAGCAGAAGGTGAGGTGTAGCCAATAATGAGGCAGGTGTTATTTTACATACCACACCAAGCTGAGGAGACCAGCTTCATTTGTCTAACACAGAAACACACAAACAACATTAAGCAGCAAAAAAAATCACAACTATCAGAGAATGGCTGGATCCAAACTACCTAATACACTAATACACTAATACATGTGTTAGTCATTAAGGAACCTTAATCATTATTACTATATGTTAGAATTGTTCACTCTTACTCTATGTTCACTCTCACAAGTAAGAAGTCGCTTGTCGTTTGTCTACAGGTGCATAGCACCTGCTGTTGTTTCTTATGTATAAACTGTCCAGTATTTTTATATAAATTTTCAGACTATATATACTGTATATTCTTTCTAGTTTTGTTCTCAGGTTATCAAAGTAGCTAATAGTGATGTACACTCACCAGAGCTATGAACGATCTCTGCTACTTCCTTCCAAACTGTATTTTTCTCCGTCATGTCTCTGTACATGATTAATGAAAGGTCATATATGATACAATAAGATGAAAATGTCAAACAGTAAATAGGAATGAATTATAAGTACGAGCTAAAGTTGGGTTAAATAATGGATCCTTGGTCAGTTTTAAATAATGGATACTTAAAGGCCCACTATGAGAGATTTTGAGGGTATCTATGAGCAGAAATGGAGTGTATATTCCATAACATACTTTAGGTTGTTAGATTTTATAGTCACATTTTCATTTGTGTATAATTATGTTTAACTTCATAAGCTCAGAATGAGCCCTTTATATCTACATAGAGGTCCACCTCTACGGAGCCGCCATGTTGCGCCGCTACAGTAGCCCAGAACGGACAAACCTCTAGAGAACGCCTTCCATGTTTCACGTTCCTACAAGTGGCAGCGTGAATCCGGAAGGAAGCACCGAAAGGACGACAAAGAAGAAACCGAACCACGCTCCCTTCAATACACCTGGCGAACGTCCGCTCTTTGGCCAACAAGATGGACAAACTGCTGCTACTCAACAGAACAAACACAGACTTTTCCAGATCTTCCGCTCTGTGCATCACCGAAACCTGGCTAGGTGAGCACATCCCTGATAACGCATTATACCTGCCGAGCTTCCAACTTCTCCATGCGGACCGCGTCACAGAGTTCTCAGGGAAAACGAAAGGAGGCGGAATCTGTTTCTACATAAACGAAGGTTGGTGTACAGATGTCACAGTGCTAAACAAAACATGCAGCCCTCGCTTAGAGACCATTTTCATTGACTGTAAACCATTCTATTCACCACGGGAGTTGTCCTCGTTCATTCTGGTCGGTGTTTACATCCCACCTCAGGCCTGTGTTAGTGAAGCATTACAACACCTGGCTCACCAGATAACTAACATGGAGCACAAACACCTAGACTCCCTGTTCATTGTTCTTGGTGATTTTAAAAGAGCAAACCTCAGCCAAGAACTGACAAAATACAGACAGCACTTTAAGTGTCCTACCAGGGACAAAAACATGCTGGACCACTGCTACACCACATTAAAAGATGCCTATCGCTCTCTCACTCGTGCTGTCCTGGGACTCTCTGATCACTGTCTGGTTCATCTTCTCCCAACTTACAGGCAGAACCTAAGATCTGCAAAGCCCATGGTCAAAACAGTGAAGAGATGGACCAATGAGGCAAAGCTGGAACTGCAAGCCTGCTTTGACTGCACTGATAGGAGTGTTTTTGAGGCTGCAGCGACAGACCTGGACAATCTCACTGACACTGTGACATCCTACATCAGCTTTTGTGAGGATATGTGTGTGCCTACAAAAAGTTACTGCACACACAACAATAAACCCTGGTTTACAGCAAAACTCAGGCAGCTTCATGGAACTAAGAAGAAGGCCTACAGAAGTGGGGACAGAATCCTGTACAACCAGGCCAGAAACACACTGACAAAGGAGATCAGTGTAGCAAAGAGGTGCTAAACTGAAAAGCTGGAAAACAGGACTGCACTACATCCTGCAACATCTCGACTCCCCAGGGACATATGCTAGGATCCTGTTTGTGGACTTCAGCTCGGCGTTCAACACTATCATTCCAGAAGTCCTACACACCAAACTCACTCGGCTCACCATACCAGCCCCCATGTGCCAGTGAATCACAAACTTTCTGACAGATAGAAGGCAGCAAGTGAGGCTGGGGAAAAATCACAACCAGCACACGGACAGTCAGCACTAGCACCCCCCAGGGATGTGTCCTCTCCCCTTTGCTCTTCTCCCTCTACACAAATGACTGCACCTCAGGAGACCTGTCTGTTAAACTCCTGAAGTTTGCAGATGATATGACAGTCATTGTCCTCATCAAGGACAGTGACAAGTCTGTATACCGATGAGAGGTGGAACAGCTGGCCATCTGGTGCGGTCAGAACAACCTAGAGCTGAATATGCTCAGAACTGTGGAGATGACCATAGACTTCAGACGGAGCCCCCCAGCATTGCCCCCTCTCACACTACTCAACAGCAGTGTGTCTGCTGTGGAAACCTTTAGGTTTCTGGGATCCACAATCTCCCAGTACCTGAAGTGGGCACCAAACATAGACACAATTGTCAAAAAGGCCCAGCAGAGGTTGTACTTCCTGCACCAGTTCAAGAAGTTCGACCTGCCTCAGGAGCTGCTGATCCAATTTTACTCTGCAATAATGCAGTATGTTCTCTGCTCATCCATCACTGTCAGGTTTGGTTCGGCCAAAAACAGGACAGGAACAGACTCCAATGGACTGTCAGGTCTGCAGAAAAATCATTGGTGCCGACCCGCCCTTCATTCAGGACTTATAAAGATCTAGAGTCAGGAAACAGGCAGGAAACATCACTGCAGATCCATCACACCCTGGACACAACCTCTTCCAACTCCTTCCCTCTGGTAAGAGCACTGTACGTCAAGACAACCAGACACATGAACAGTTTCTTTCCACAGGCCATCATTATCATGAACACTTGAATCAACCTCACAGCATCAGTCGATATATTTGTGCAATAAACCAGTCAACAACAATCATCCACTGTACCAAACTGGACCCTTTGAGTATATAAAGTAACTGGTTACCCATCCCATATTTATTCTATATCCTATATTCTGTATTTATTCCAGCATCTTGCACTCTGCACAATTGCACTATGGTCTTTTTTTTGCACACTTCCTACATACATGTAGATATGTATACACAGATATACATTTCTTTCTTATACATTCATAAATGTTTCTCTGTAAAAGCTGCATACATATATCCTTTTTAAGCACACCGAGAGCAAGGTAGAACCGGAGTCCAATTCCTTGTACGTGTACATATACTTGGGCAATAAAGCTGATTCTAATTCTGATTCTGAACACCTCCCCGTTTCCTGCAGTGGAATCGCCCAGCCACAATCATGCCCAGGCAGCTGGCACGTACCACATTCACTAGTGGGGGCGCCACCGCAGGCTGTTAGCAGAAACAACAGACGGATCAATATCCATATGTTAAAAAATCAATTCAATTAAAAATTAAAAAGTGAATACATCTGTGATTCGAACTCAAGAACTTCTGGTAAAATAATAATAGCATTACTCGAATTACTCGAATCCATCTAAACTCGTAAAAAAATAAGTTGAATTCGTGCTTACAAAATAAGTTTTTCATTAATGCTGCAGTCATCAGATTTCCGTTGTATTACGCGTTATTATAAATAATACATTTATAAAAGGGATTTACTCTTTATACATCGCCATCAATCTGCGCAAACTTTACATTGTTGTTACAAAATTGACCCTAACGTGAGGCAAAGCTTAAAATGAGTACTAAACAAACTTTGAATCACGCTTTGTATATTTCCAGTAAAAGCAAATGAACTTGATGAACACACTTTGACAGGTGAAGAGAAAGAACGCTACCCCCATGTTGCTCCAGTGTCTGGAGGGCGTGGTTGCCAGATTGATTTGATTCAACTACGCTTTCAATCGGACGCAGGCTTCTTAGTTGTGATATTTGTCTGCAGTACTCACAGGGAGTAACAGCCAAGTCGTTTATATGGCTAAATACATAAAAACTGGTAAATCAAAATGAGATTAATTAAGGCATTTTGTATCAATAGAGTGGTATTAGTGCAGCAGGTTGGTACATAACCGTTACAGGGGCTGCTGTTTTTCCTGATCTTCACTGTTTCTGTGTGTCTGAGTTTACTGTGTTCGCCATACGTGTCTTCCATGTACTACATTTGAAACACAAGCCAGTAAGTGGACTGGTTACTCTTAATTGTCGCTAGATGTGATATGTAGGGCGGCACGGTGGTGAGGTGGTTAGCACTGTCGCCTCACATCAAGAAGGTACTGGGTTCGATCCCCGGGTCACCCAGGGTGCCTTTCTGTGTGGAGTTTGCATGTTCTCCCCGTGCATGCGTGGGTTTTCTCAGGGTGCTCTGGTTTCCTCCCAAAGACATGCAGATTAGGTCAACTGGCTACTCTAAATTGCCCATAGGTGTGAATGCGAGCCTCTTGTATTGGCTGTGGTAGACTGGGCAGTGTGTACCCTGCCTCTCGCCCGGTCTCGCTGGGACCGACCCAGACGGATTAAGCAGATAATGGATGGATGTGATATGTGAGTGTGTGCTGGTGATACACCTGTCATGTCCTGTCCAAAGTGTATCTCTGCCTTGAATCCAGGATGGTGAAATGGTGGCTCGGTGGTTAAGGCTTTGAATTGCTAAGCAGAGGATTGTGAGTTCAAATCACAGTAGTACCATGTTTGTACAAAGAAATCACAGTAAGAGGCCATGTTTGGTAAGAGACCCTCAGCAGCTCATTGGAAGGTGTCTTTGGAAGTCATGTTGTATAAAAGCAACAGGTAAATGATCCCAGGACAGGCCGTGTTAGTATAGACAATCAAGTCGGTACCAATGAACTTTTAGTTTGAAGATACAAAAGGTCCAAGTATCCAAGAATGGTTTGGTATTGTGATAGCACCTTTTACAAGTTCTGGAATTATTTACCAGGCTGTTTATTATTGAAATAAAGTGAGGAGGAGCAGAGCATTCAGACATATGCAAAAATGTCTGTTATCTACTCACAAACTGAAGCATATCACATTCTAGGCATGCTGGGGAATGGCACATTTGGAAAAGTAGTGAAGTGCTTGAGACAGAGTGATGGAGAGCTGGTTGCTGTCAAAATCCTGAGTCACGAGGCCATTGGGAGCCAGTTGATGGAAAATGAGCTAAAGCTGATTACGACCATGTTGCAGTTAAATCTCAACAATAGTTATATAGTTGACTTTTTTGAGGCTTTTTGTGACCCAACTCAGCACTACTTGGTGTTTGAAATGCTGGAGAAAAACCTACATGAGCTGCAAAAGGAGAATGGTTTCAGGCCTTTTCCTGTGCGCAACATCAGGACTGTTACTTGCCAGATACTGAGAGCACTAGCTAAACTCAGAGAACTGGCCATCATTCATGCTGACCTCAAACCGGAAAACATCATGATTGTTAATCAGCAGTGCTTTCCGTTCAGGGTCAAACTAATTGATTTCGGATCATCCAGCATTTACAGTGACTTGCGCTTTGTCACGAAACCCTACATCCAGTCCAGGTTTGGAAAAAACTGAGCAAAACATCTGCCTGTATGACTGATATGATCAGCACAACTTTCCATGTGAGAAAACTTGTATTTTCAAAATGTGTGTAGTTGCTGATAAGCATTTATTTAGCATTTGTTTTTAAATTAGTGAATCTAGAATCTCTAGTGTCAGCTCTTTGTGAAAGTAAGTGGTAAGGGTGTTCATTTTATAAGCTGCTTATGTGGCGTGTAAAAACCTACATGAGCTGCAAAAGGAGAATGGTTTCAGGCCTTTTCCTGTGCGCAACATCAGGACTGTTACTTGCCAGATACTGAGAGCACTAGCTAAACTCAGAGAACTGGCCATCATTCATGCTGACCTCAAACCGGAAAACATCATGATTGTTAATCAGCAGTGCTTTCCGTTCAGGGTCAAACTAATTGATTTCGGATCATCCAGCATTTACAGTGACTTGCGCTTTGTCACGAAACCCTACATCCAGTCCAGGTTTGGAAAAAACTGAGCAAAACATCTGCCTGTATGACTGATATGATCAGCACAACTTTCCATGTGAGAAAACTTGTATTTTCAAAATGTGTGTAGTTGCTGATAAGCATTTATTTAGCATTTGTTTTTAAATTAGTGAATCTAGAATCTCTAGTGTCAGCTCTTTGTGAAAGTAAGTGGTAAGGGTGTTCATTTTATAAGCTGCTTATGTGGCGTGTCGGCCGTGCAAGTGCAAGCTGTGGCTAGCTATAGAAACGATAACATATTAGAATGAGACCACTAATATCAAACTGTGTTTTGCACTTAGAGCCGCTGTTATAAAAAATCTATCAAACACTTTCTGACCAATTGATCCAGAGATTTCAACAGTGCTGCGGTATAAGTTAAAATAGTGAGCCATAGAAACATAACCAAGTTATATTACTGGAAACTAGGCTTTAGTTAGCTAGCATGCATGGAAAATTTATGTATGACAATAGAGTTGTAGACGCACATGCTTGTCATCAACCCCATAAACATGAAAAGGAAGTTCGGAGCTCTATTTATATCAGAATTTTTATATTAATCACTAATACAAAGACACGATAGATTCAGGATTTTAAAATAAATGTCTAAAGTGGTGGACTTGATCATTAAAATACATATACATAGCACCTTTAAATTTTCCTCCTTCAGATTTTACAGAGCTCCAGAGATTCTCCTTGGACTTCCCTTCTCTGAAAAGGTTGACATGTGGTCCCTAGGCTGTGTGATGGCTGAGCTTTATTTAGGATGGCCTCATTATCCAGGCAAATCTGAGCTTGAACAAGTGCGCTACATCTGTGAGACTCAGGGCCTTCCACATTCTCCTCTGCTGAACATAGCTACAAAGACCAATCTTTTCTTTCAACTTACTACAGACCAACATGGTGCACCTGCATGGGAATTGAGACCTTCAATGCAGGATCCTAACGGAGAAATCACTGAGCATCGGAAATTTATCTTCAGTTTTCTGGACCAGCTATGCAACTTGAATATCACAAAGGATAACAAGACATTCTGCAGTGAGAACGAGGCTGCCGAGATTACAGACTGCCACTGCATGGTTGAGTTTATCAAACGAATGCTGGCCTTCGTTCTCCCATCAGCGAATAAACCCAGATGCAGCTCTGAGACACCCATTCATCATGCTTACACATCTTGACTCCCCAGACACACAATGATTTGTCAATCCAGGAGCTGCAGAAAGCACTGATCCAGACATCTACAGGTCACAGAGGAAAAAACTGCAACTAAAATCCAAAGGTAATAATAGACTATACATCACACAAAATCTTTCACTGATTACTTTCTGTTGTGCTATGCTTATTCGGTCACACTATGATGTTATAATCTTACATGGTACTGTTTTGAATGCTTTTTAACTATTCTGTACAGTCTGAATTTTTGCATCCTAACTAGCTAGTAATTAAACAGTGAAACAAGGCAATAATTTACTGGTTTGTTGTCAATACCTTACACTCAACAGAGCGTGCATTTGTGTTAATGGTCTATGAACCATAGTCTCGATCAATAGAAGGCATTTGGATTGTAGGTGAGTATTAGCATACTGGTAATTATTTATAAAAACATCATCATGTTTAGTTGAAATATGTCTAGAGATTTGACTGTCTAGTACGCTCATGTAGTAACTTTATTAGATGTGTAGATTGCATCTAATCTCCTCCTGTTGTGTTACACTCATGTACTGTGACTTTTCATCATAATACTAGCTTTGTTTCAGACAGTACAAGTTTTCTGGTCTGCTCTAGGACAGGGTTTGTAAGGCCATTTTCAACAGCTAGAAAATAAACAAAATTGCATTTGGAAATGAATAACTTTTTTTTTGCAAGGAGATATATGTCAAAATTCAGACTTTTGACATAGAGGAGGTGTTTTGTTATCTCAAAACTGACTTATCATAAAATCTTTTACATATGACGAAAATATTGTAAAAATAGTGTCCTTTGTGATATTATCAAGCATTTTAAACAGCAGTTCATAGAGCCTAAAGCTAGCTTTGAAGATTGAAAAAAAATAAATCAACTGTCAAGTTTCGTTGCGCCTGCGTCCACTGTAGCCTCAGTCCTGCTTGTTGCTCACAGGAGTACAACCTGATGTGGTCTTCTGCTGTTCTGCTCAAGGTTTCACTTGTTGTGTATTCTGACATGACTTTCTGCTCACCACGATTGCAATGAGTAGTTATATGAGTTACTGTAACCTGACTGTCAGCTGTTCCAGATTTGACCTAAAGGATATTGCCAACCAAGTGCATAAATATTTGAACATTTACAAGTTATTGTTATTTTACTGGTCTACCACAAACTATTCAAGTTGATTAGCAAAAAGTGCAGACGTGCAATATTAATTTGAGGGTATGTACATCCACATTGGGTGAACAGTGTAGGAATAAGCAGCATATTATGTGCTCCACCCGTTTTTAAGTGACCAAAAGTAATTGGGCAATTGCCTGCTCAGCTGTTTCATGGTGTGTTATAAGTGTGTGGTTATAAGATGTTGACTACTGAGAAGAAGGGTTCATTATGAGTTCAAATCCCAGTGCTACAACTGCTGGCAGGCCCTTGACCATAGCCCTTAATCCTCAACTGCTCAACTGTATAAATGAGATGAACGTTGCTCTGGAAGAGGCCAAATGTGTAATAACTTCAATGAACTCTGGTAGACAGCTAAAATAACAATACATTTGTCAGTGTGCCACCTGTATACAGGTGGCGCAGTGTCACAACAGGTAGCCTTGCTATCTCAGAGCTCCAGTGTCTCTGGTTTGATCCTGACTGACTGTGCAGTTTCTATGGTGAATAACAACTGTCCTTGGGTTAAACCTAGACATAAACCACTAACTGTGTTCTGTGTTCAGCAGGAAACAGGCAATTTGGGGAACATTAAAGAAGAGTAACAACAATGGATATGCAAGCCTCTAACAGCTCTACTGGAACGTGAACTGAATCATAGCACTGACAACTGGACATGATGCTTAGACATTTGATGTTAAATGCCATCAGTCTGAGTACGCCAAAGTAGAACTCATTAAACATGTAGATGAAATCAAGTTACTTTTTTTTGCCAGCGAAAGCAAGCAGTTGTTATAGACAGTACACATAAGTAGAATTGAAATTTACGGTGCATTCACATTACATGAGAGATATAGACAGATGAGAAATCTATATTAAAGTAAGGCAATAATATAAGAGCAAGATTAAAATATAATAATAACAATAATAATAATAACTGTTATTATTATTATAACATGCATCATTATTGTTATTATAAAATATAATTATTGTCATATTATTCAAGCAGTTTCAAATGAATCGTGAGTCTGTTGTGGAACAAGACAACAACAATCTAGAACATAAGGCAAAATAAAAAACAAATCAAGAAGTCAAAGTTTTGACAGAAAATCTAGAACTCATGTACATTAAAACACCCATTTCTCAGAATCAGTTACAGAAGAACCTTGCAGGAAAAAGTAAGTAAAAAGTATTTATTCACTGAAAAGGAAAACAAAATACTGTAGATACAAATGGCAATGCATTTCAAGTAATACATTTGACAGCTAAATGACAGCAGCATAATTATTCTGAGATTTTTGGGCCATAAATTTACCTGAGAAAATAAAATTGTACCAGTTTAATTAAAATTGTCTACTAAAATGTTAATGAAACACCCAGGCATTTACCCAGGTACAGGGTTTAAATTCCCTTTGTTACAAAAGAAAGACAAAAACTGTACAATGTCACTACAGCTGTAAAAGCAACAGTTTGGCAAAAGTAAAAGCATTACTGCCTTCAGTGCATCGTCAGTCAACAGCTAAGACATGCTCGGGCTGAAGTTTGATTCTTTAGGTTTTCACTGCAGCTAGAAAAGCCATGTGGCTAACATTTTCCTTAAATAGTAGTACCAGGTACAATTTGTGCAGTTTTAAGTGGTCTCTTGTGTAATGTTACTTTCCTTTCCCGAAATACAAACATTTGTCAAATACAAATTCTTTTTTTTTTTTTTGGAAAAGTAATGTTTAGAAATCTAAAATGTTTTTGTACTGACTAAATAATTCAAAATTCATAAAATAAATACCTATAACAAAATTTGTACTAAAAAAGGGTGCCGAAGACTTTTGCACGGTATTGTACATTCCTGCTTTTAGCATTTTGTAAATCAGAAATCCACATCTCCTACCTCAACACTAAACATGTCTTAGCTAATCGACTACATTTGGAGTAGTGGGACACTCTGCACCTTTCAGTTTTGGCCAAACCATCGCTTTGTGCCAAAGTGCAAGTGGATTGTAATGCTATCTGTGATAACGGAGTGATTAGATTAGAAAAAAAATCTCCATTTAAAAAGTGAAGATGTAAGAATTCCTTATTAAAGTTCCCTCAGTAATGGTCATTATGTGTTATGTAATGCAAGGAAACAACAGTTGATTGGCACATGGTAACACCATGCCCTGTGTTCCAATCTTGTTGATTCATTGATTTTCCTATCTTACTGGCCTTTCTTGTACTCAACCTTCTCAAATGATGTTGTTTAGATTGGGAATCAAGTCAACTTTGCTGTAGAAATCAGGAACACAAGTAAACCAAAAGGCAACCTCTTGCCATCTTAGTGTAAAGGTAAACAAGTGTGTAAATCTGAGAGGAAACACTTTAGCTACATTGTTCCAGCTGCAGAGGTTGAGTGCGTTTCCCCATACTCCTCCCTTTACATGGCCTAGGTGTTTGGTGAAGTTGATGAAGACGACACATAAAAACGACACTGGAACACAAAGGAGTTTTGTGCTACATGTGACATATCTGTTTGAGGTTGCTATCGGGGTTGAGTGGAGTGCTGTAGGGAGAATACCAGTCTCTTTCAAACACAGCCTGCAGCTGTTCTCTCACTGTGGATTCTGAGGATGAGGAAGTCTGATTCACCACTATCGCTGAGCCTGCTGTGTTCACGAAGTAATCGGCCGACCAGTTTGACGTTCCTGCGCAACAAAGAAAATTTGATTAGCTACTATAATTCTTGCACTCTACAACTTCAGGAGTGAATGTTGCATCCTGAATGCTGTGCCAGATGTCATTCCAGCACCAAGAATGAATATGAATTATATTCTGATTAGAGAAATGCTCATTAGGGATATATAGATAAATTTATAGATTCGTATATTCAGAATTGATATACTTCTGTGAAGCTGCGTTGTGACAATGTCTGTCGTTAAAAGAACTACACAAATAAAACTGAACTGAACTTGAATTATAATCACTGAAAATATACAGCTGTCTGGTTTTTATAATGTGGTTCCTTATTGTTTAGGTAAATAAAACTGACAATGTGTTAAATAAAATAATATGGATGATTCTACCGTTTTGAAAAGTAGTGTATTCAATGTATGTATGTTTAATCCGCATCACCTTTTCTAGGCGGCAGGTAAGATTTAGACTTTTGATGGTGCCTGACATGCAGTTTTGTTTGTTTTTTTTCCCTTATTTCATTGTAAATGTGAAAAAAAAAAACCCAGCTGTTAATATTGCTGGTTTCACTGACTTTGAGAGGACACACTGAAAAGCTTAATGTAATCCAATTTTTACACTAAAATAGCAGTTATTTTTGCTTAGGATTTCAGTAATTGCAGAACAAATTTGCCATCATTCAGTCAAAATGTAGCGGAGATGTCACTCACAAATATTCACTTGGAAAAGTAGCATAGTAACATAAGAATTTAATAAACTTGCACATTGTTCCTTTCAAAAATTTATTTTTCCCCCTTTTGATAAAATGTGTTCTTGTGGCCAGTTCCCACCCAGCAGTTAGGTCTCCACATCATACAACGCTACCAACCAAGGAAGGTTCTTTGAGACACATGAAGCCACTGTTTGGAACTGCTGCTCATGCATCACAGGGTGCTGTAACACACTCTGAGGAAAGTGCTATGCACTCTCTTACACATGACCATGACTGGCTAGTGTCACTGTGATTGACAGGGAAGAGAGTGTATACTATCCCTCCTACCCAGATAGCTCATGATTCCTATTCCACCAAGAATCATACAGCTGTAGTCTCAAAGAAATGTCAGATTTTTCCTACAGTCTTGTCTTTGCCTGGATGGGAGCTTGCTGTATTGACTATGACCTCACAAAACACTAGCACCGCATATACACTATATGGCCAAATGTTTATGGACGTTTGACCATTACATCCATATGTGACTTTTGAGCATCCTATTTCATATTTAATCACTCTCTGCTGTTAGAATAACCTCCACACGGCTGATGGTGTTTCTGCTCATTCAGCCACAAGAGCACTACTGAGGTCACTACTGATGTTGGGTGAGGAGGCCTAGGGTGGAGGCATTCCGATTTATCCCAAAGGTGTTCAGTGGGGTTGAGGTCAGGATCTGTGCAAGACGCTCAAGTCATCCACTCCAACCTTGTCAACAACAAAAAAAAGTGTCTTCATGGAGTTGCACAAAGGCATTGTCATACTGGAACAAGTCATGGCCGCATACTTCCAGTGAAATTGTAATGCTACAGCACACAAAGACATCCGATATAATTGTGTGCTTCTAACTTCGCGGCAAAGTTTGGGGAAGACGCACATAAGACTGTGATGGCCATATATTTGATAGCTGATATATAATTGTCAAATTAATCGACAAGCCGTGGATATATCTTCAGCATCACTTTGCCTACTTGCATAAAAAGAGCACAATGGAGCAAAACAGTGTAAATTATTGGCAGTGTACTGGATTTACCATTAATGGTCCACTATGTAGGATTTAGTTGATTGCAACCAATGGAATGCCCCTCCCTTAAACATGGAAGCTCTGTGGAAGAGGACCTGCACCCTATGCACATATCAAGGCCTCACTCTAAGCTTACAAAAACATGATTCATAGTTACAGGTAATTATACACCAATGAAATTATACTTATAAATACTATAATTCATTTCTGCTAATAGATCCCCCTAGTGGACAGTGGACCTTTAACATCCTCCTGGTTTGGCCCCAAATATTGATCTTCTAAATTAAGTCAGAACATCTCTAACTGTGATTAATAAATGCTAGAATGTAAATATGTGACCAAATGTTGAACATTAACTGTATATCACACTAAATAAGTAATTGTGCATCTCTCAATGTCATACCTATATAGGCAACTCTGTCTGTCACCATGTACTTGTTATGGTTCACTCGAGCAAAGGGGATTTCCTTTTGTCTCGGGCTGCTGGGAACGATGAAAAGTTTCTGCAGAGAAAACAAAACCCCCCCCAAAATGAATTCATATGGCAGGAAAAAACATGCAGTTTGGATTTAAGGTAACCTTTAGCCCATTTCAAGACTGTTTTTAGAATCCCCCGGTTGACTTCCCTTAACACTTATATACATTTTATTTATAACTTCACTTATTTTACTTATAGACTAAACACAAAAACTTGTTCACAAGTTTGCGACATAAAGCCCAGTCTGAATATAGCAAATCATACGTTATGTTTTTAAAATATTCATTATTTCAAACTATTTCATTGTCCTGGCTTAAACCCATAAACAGCTGGTAATGAAATTGTGCCAGATTACAATTTATAATTGCGATTTTTGTTCCTGTTCTGTCTACATTCATGTTGACTTGATCCCTCGCCTCTCCAAGAGGTCATCTAACACATTTAACCCGAACTGATAGGGGAATTGAACCCCTGCTAACACATTCTTCCTCCTTAAGCATGTGACCCCAGCCACAGCATCTTTTTGAACTGCTGCTCATACTATTTCCAGATGAACATAATACACAGAGGAATACACAGTGTGCCCTCTTCCACACACATGAATTTACAGATGCCCATGATTGGATAGTTTTGATCTGATTGAGAAGGACAGGTCCACCCAGAGAGCTCTTCTGGACTCCTGAGCACAGATTACTATAGGACGGGGGCATGTTAAAAACAGTACTGAAACTAGGGGAACTAGTTTCTGAGTTTATGCAGATTCACAAAGTCTAATTCGTATTCCTCTACTTGGGAAACAAAATGACAAAATGTGCAGAAAAATCAGTATAACATGCAGTATAAGATGCAAACTGCTATGAAATCTGATTTTAGACACCCAACTCTGCCCTGCTGTATTTGAGAATTTGACCTTTATTTATGTAATTGTACAGCTTCACATAGTGAGTCCTTTACATGCATTCGTGCTGTCACTTACCACCTGAATGTTCAGGTTAGTCTTTGAATCCTGCAGAGAGGCAAGCGAACGTAAAAATGGGAACATGTCCCGAGAGGTGCTCTTCCAGCAACTGATCAGCAAGCGCACATGAATTTTCTTCTCGAATGCCATGCGCCTCAGCTCTGTGTCAATATCAGCCCAGTATCTGGAACACACACAGGGTCAAAGGAACTGTGCCTTTCCATACTGTCTGTGGATAACAACAATAATAAATAAGAACAATTCTCCAGTCTAATTCATAAATTATAACTATACTCCCATTTTATCTTTCAGACCACACCTTGGAGTGGCAGGCCAGTGGTTAAAGCCCTATGTGCTCAGAGTGAGCTCACATGCAAGATTCCCTAGATAAAGACATCAGCCAAATTAATATATGTAAAATATGAATATATGCAGCGTGCCAGACAAGCAGGTGCGTGTGTGTAATTAAGGAGTCTGTAATTACTCACGTTATTTAAAATCTTTATTTAAACAGCTCTGACATGCTCTCTTAATAAATGATTCCATTTGCTCTGGCCACAAAGACACTTTTCTGTTTAACCAGTCAACAGCAAAGCTACTAGTTCACTACTCCACCTGCTTTTTTGATGGACGTCCTGCAAATGGCCAAAATGCCATACAACTTTGGAGAAGATCAGGTGATCCACTTTTACACTGTTTTTAACATGGTTTGACCTCGTAGCGATATCCAGTGTTCAAACCAGGAGTGCTTGTTTTTAATTTTATTAATAGCAGCCTAACTTTAGTTTTCATTTTAAAACAGCCTGCAGGCCACACATAGTAGAGGGCTCTAGTTTGGATATCTCACAGGACAGTAAATATAAAGGGAGTTAGGCCTGGGGGACGACTGAAACTGCTGAACAGATATTATTTTTCCGTACTGCCAAAGATAACTCACAAAGATAGCACACACCTTTTGGGACTTGAGAACACCATAATGGGCACGTAGTCCATCACAGCAATGTAAACAAACCGCTGTGCATCGTTAATGATGCTTAAAATGGCCTGAAGGTCCGAAGTTCTCCCCTCAGCACAAAAAGATGGTGGAGAACTCTGCAAAGAATGAATAAATAAAACATAGATGGGTATACATATACTGATATAATGATATAAACACAAAATAATTAAACAGGGTTGTTGTTGTTTTTTTTTATGATGGCAAAGGTAATGACATCACGAAAAATGTTATTTTTATTTGTAGTGCAAGCATCTAATATAGGATTTTTTTAATTTACTAATTTGTTCCAGCAAACTAATAATCAAAAATCATATGCATTACATAAAGAGCAACTATGTGTATATACAGATGAATGATGTATTAAAGGAAAACCAATGGCTCTGTTATGCTTTATGGGAAATTTTGCTGGTATCCTTTGAGTCCGTTTATCCCTTTAGAGGGAAGAGTCACTGCAAGAGTCACTTTCTATCTTGAATGGCATGGTCTTTTCAGGAAGCCCTGCCCCCATTTACAAGGCACAAAGGCTCTATGGATGGTTTGAGTAGTATGAAACTAATGCAAATCATAGGCTATGGCATTCACAGTCACAGATCTTACATCAACTGAACACTTATGGGAGCTTTTGGAGTCACATAGTAGAGATGTTAGGGCTCTCATCAAAATACTTTTGGAAGAATGGTGTTTCTCCTTTGGGTACAGTTTCAGAGACTTGCAGAATCTATGCCAAGGTACATTACAGCAGTTCTGGAGGTTGTTGTTTATTTCTTTTAATACATCACCTACCTGTATCTATAAATACAGTTTATATTTACGCCATTTAGCCATTGTGAACACTGCAGATCTCTTACCGACAGGTAAACTCGAGAGTCTGTCCCGTTGATTGGCATCTGCATTGGTGTGTCTTTGTTAAAGGCTGTAGTGTATTGGCCGGGCCACGGAGCAGGTATTGTCTTGCTCTCACCGAGGAACCAATAGGCTTCGAATATTTTCAAGAGGTCATCAGCAAGGCACTTACAGTCATATACCACAGCACCGAGCTCCTTCACCTGAGCAGTGACCCAGAATTGAACAGAATTGTAACACATATGAGGGACGACTGGGGCGCAAGTGTGTCTTGGACATGTTTATTAGGACTAATCCATGACTCACTGGGATTAATGTGGAGAAATAAAAAAACATCCTTGTGAATAATAAAGCTCTCAGCTGGGGCTTAGTGAACCAAACCAGTACATATCTCCTTATAAATTATTATTAACAATTCTTTATAAAAAATATATATATATTTATCACACATATCTTTAAAAAAAAACTATACTAACGTGTATTGTAAAATATACAGGCATAATGTATTGAGCATAATGCACATTTAGTTCATGAAGTCCGTGTCTGCAGTTTTGCACAGGAGTTCAGGCAACATGTTGATTTCACCCAAATCTTATAATCTCATATATATATATGTGTGTGTGTGTGTGTGTGTGTGTGTGTGTGTGTGTGTGTGTGTGTGTGTGTGTGTGCTACAAATATTA
>JAQQZR010000037.1:15632582-15642821 GCA_030068235.1 Notoglanidium macrostoma | reverse complement strand
ATAAAAATCAGTAATGTGTATGCGGATGTGAAGGGTTGTGCATTTTCTACTTTTTTAAACACCATTTGCACCTCACCTATACAGTATCTTTTCTAGATAGTACCACTAATAAACTACTCAATTTTACCTAGTTAGTGTACATTTGACTTTGTTTTCATATACACTCTATCCAAGTACATTATTATACACTTTGTTTAAACTAGCTTAAACACAGAGCGAACATGCACTTATCAAACAAGTCTCACCTTTATGTTTTCCTTTCTGATGAACAGACAGACTGACTGAGGTTCTTATGACAATAATCAGCAATAAACTACTTATTTCTCTTATAAAAGAGAAACGAAACACGGGCACGTCTGCAGTTTCCCTGCATCGATTACGTATTTGCGCCTGGTTTCCTGTCTTCCTCGCTCCTGCACGTGCGATCATGTGACCAGAGTTTAAAGAGCCGACCAATGGGCGGAGAGAAAGTGCAGCGACGTCATGATACTTTTATGTCTTTTTATGTATTTTCGGCTATTTTTTAAATAATAGCGAACATTATATATATATAACTTATAGCTGGCATATTGATGGCTGTCTTTCCTTCACTCTCTGCTCCAGTTTTAAAGAAGTTATTTAAATGTTTATTTCTTGCACAACATTGAAAAAGACGTTTTTTGGGCTTGTCCAGCAGAGGGCGCCAAAGGACCTTTCCTATTACTGTATGGCCAGACAATAAGAGTCTGTCAACTTACACATTCAATTACTCCGTTTACCACTGGCTCACTCTGTCACTCACTCACTTTCAGTTCCCGTTATCCTAGGCAGGGTCACGGTGGATCATGGAGCCTATCCCTAGAACAGTGGGTGTTAGGAATACACCCTGGATTGGACAATCCATCACAGGGCACCATGCTCACAGATTCACATACTCATTCCCACCTGGGGCATAACTTTTTCACCATTCAGCTTTGTCTTCTTTTTACATCTTATTCCCACTTCTGTGTAGGGATATGGACAGGTTGAGCGAGGCAGGGTACACCCTGGACTTTGTCAGGAAGTTGTCAGTCTGTCACAGGGCTGTCACAGGGAGACAGACAGTCATTTACACTCACATTCATACCTATGGGCAATTTAAAGTAGCCAGTTAGCCTAATTTGCATGTCTTTAGACTGTGAGAGGAAACCAGAACACCTGAAGGAAACCCACACAGGTACAGAGAAAACATGCAAACTCCATGCAGGCAGGCCCCGGGTAGACTAGCCAGGCCGACTAGGCAGGTTCGAACCCAGAGCCAGCTTGCTGTGAGGTGACAGTGCTAACCACTGCACCACAGTGCCGCCATTTTAGCCATTCACTTACAATGTTACCTACTGTGCCCGAATTTCTAGCTTCTATTGCTAAAATGCCTAAACAGTCTGCAGAAATAGATATAATAACCCTATCAAGAACTTCTTTAAGGAACTTGTTCATTTATTTTTGCATAGTCGCTACTGTTGTTTACACTATTCTGTATATCCCTAAAACCTTTAAACAAAAAATAATGAATGCTGCCTTCTGATCAATTGCTCATTTTAGTTTAATTACGCTTTATATTTAACCTACTTGTTGCTTACATTGTATTTAGCTCTATTTTTCACTACTGTTTTCACGTCTATTCATGATAGCCATATTATTCAGTACCCCTTTTACCCACAAGTAAATAACATTAAAAAAAATTTAAAAGAAAAAAAAGTATGTAGCTTATTTTAGGTAGACCAATATGCAAGTTAGATCTATGAGCTTTTAATGTCCTTTATTTTATAATGTACCTTTTTGTAACATTTTTCATTCCTACTCCGCTTATCCTTGGTGACATTGTTGTGCTCACTTCAAGAATTCTCTGTATAAGTAAGATATGTTAGCAAGGGCTGCCAGTTGGTTGATAACACTGGTTATTGTGCTAATTAGCCTCTTTATCTACAGCATGCTTCAGGGACTTTAGAGCTACTTTAAGCCACAATCACTAAACAATCATAATGGCTTGCAAATTTTGCCAGCATTTAGTAAAATCAGGCAATTGTTGTCAGTCTTATTGTCATATGCTTCTGGAGGGAAACTAGTGGACAGATAATAAATATTTTCCAGCTAGCAAGTTTGTTGTTAGTTATTTCAGTTATGAGACATTGTGTTTATTAATCTCCACAGACTGCTATGTACTGCTAGCTTGCTAATATTCATTAAATAGAATATTATTAGCAGCTCCATTTAGCTAGCTTGTGATGGCTTGTTAGGTTCCACTAACTAATTGCTAAAATATGTATAGCCTACTGTAAGCATTTCCTGCTGTTTTAAGGGTACCTATAAGCAGTTCCTCCAGGGTTGCAGCCTGTCTGGCTTTCAGGACACCCAGTTAAAAAAGGACACCTGGACACACAGCCTGAAAATAAGACGGACAGGGTGTTGCAACCTCCTGCAACCTATGGGGGAAAAAACAAGCAACTAAATCATGTTGGTCAGTTTGGTTGTCACTCCCCACTCGCTCCCCATAGACAATTTATTGGATATTGTGTATTTAAGCTCAATTCATCTTTTTTTAGAGTAATTGATAACCATAAAGGGAACTACCATGTCACATCATCTGTCTAAAATGAAGATGAAGTATAAAGAATGGCCAAGAAATCACCGAAAAGGAGAGAAAAAGACACATACGAATCCGATATGATTTTGTCATGTGCTGACGTCTACAAGCTTATTTTGAAGAACAAACTATTGCTGATAGTAGCAAGGTCAAATACAATGTACAGCTGGAAGAAACAAACAAAAAATAATAATAAAATTAAATTCTGACCTTAAATATGTGTTGGGGAATAGGGGTGTCTGGTTTGAGCATGTTGAAATGGAGGCAACCCTAAATTCCTGTTGAATAATGATGAATAATGATGAATAATAAAAAATAATGAATAATAAAAATGTTGTATATTCCAGAAAGACATGAGCCCTGCCCCGAGACTTGTTTTCTACTGGTCCATGGTTCCAAGATTGGCAGATTCACAGGGTTAATGTTCATTTTGATGAACTAGATGCAAAATGAATTTGGAGAAAGTTGGATGTGAAATTTGCCTCAACCCCAAGCAAATCCCTTTATCATGTACCACATATGATGCTAATCATTGAATGGTCTTTTTCGCCAGGTGGAATTTATTCATATCCCGTATGACCATGACTTTACTCTATTACTACGTGCTGCTAATGTCATTCATATTATTTACTTTATTCCATACTTATAATTTTTTACTTTTAGTTATCATTTAAATAGTTAAGATACATTAGCATGCACCATATCATTATTCTAATTACCGTCCCAATCCTACAACCCAATTTCATATAATTTATCCCACTATGACACTTTTACTTTTTTTATGATATGGCATTCACACTAGTCTATCTTCTTTACTGACATGTTTGTGATACAGAGTGGGTTTAGCATTTAATGCTTTATAGCCTGAGGGCCGTTATGGGTGAGTCAAGAACCTCCACCACAAATCCAGGATACAATTAAAGAGCCAAGGAGAAAGGAAAACACACATGCATGCAAACATGCTCTCTCTCTCTCTCTCTCACACGCACACCCCCATGCACACACACACAAAAAACCTGTGTTTCTCTGCCAAATTGAAAACCTTAAGTTAAATTTGTAATATAAATCTAAATCTAAAATATAAATCTTAATTATTAAATATAATATATTGCAAATAGTTAAGGTATGTTTAACTGACTGATTAATTTACTTAATTTGATCATTCATTATTATTTTGACCCCGCCCCATGTGTTTTAATGATGTGTTTGAGGAAGTTTTACTTAGCCATGGCACCTTTATGACCCACATCCTGCTTACCTGAGCAGGTGCCTAATTTGCTTAGATAAATATGTTCCTCAATAGCAAGTGAGTGCAGCTATTAAATGTCCTCAGTTACAGATCCGGGACTGACAACAGGATAAAAGTGAAGGAGGAACGACTGTTTCTGTGGTATTCAAAACTGTGATCCAATTCTGTCACTGTTACTCTCATTTTTCATTGTCTTTAGTTTCTTCTTGTAATGCTTCCTTTTTAGCAGTTTTGTCTAACTGTTTAGCTTGACTGAAAGTTTTATTTTATAATTACATGTTTGGTCTAATGTAGACTGAAATTACTTCTTTAATAAAACACATTTAATCAAAATTGTAATTAATGTAAGATGTCTATTCAGCAATAAGAATTTAATCAATCAATCAAAAGAAAAAATGGAAACAATTGTTTTTACAGTAATATACCAAAATACAGGCCTGTAAAAATATTTTTGCACTTTATTAAAAACTACATTATGTGCCATTACTGTAAACATTTCAGTGCAACATTACAGCAACTTTGCTGCCATACTGTGACAGCCAGGAGATGGTGAACTGATGTGACAGGATTCTTGTATGTTTAAGGTGGTTAAATATTTTCTAAGTACTTCTTTTCTTTTGGTTATTATTATTATTTTTTTTATTGGTCTATACAGCTTTAATATCCTTTGCAATGTGTGCAAATCAGAAGCATATCAACAACCCCCTTTCTTTAATTTACACCTCTTTCATGGGGTTTGCACCTGGAAGGAACATTATCCTATTCTAGTGTCAGTGTTGTAAAAACAAAAAATTAAATCAAACAACCAGTTTTCACAGATTAGTTTAATTTGTATTTTAGTATTTAGGAGAATACATACTCTGTTAAAGTAGCTTTTGCCTATAATACACCACTTGGTCTTTTTGCTTAAGAGCCTATCAATTTGGCAAATCTTGATTTGGCAAATTTATTCCACTCTTCCTTGCAAAAAATCCAGATCTGTCAAATTACAAGGGGATCTCTTGGAGTCTATTCACAGGTTTTTTTTTTATAGGTTTTAGATCTGGGATCTGACTGGGCCATTCGAAAACATCAATCTTCTCCATCCATTATCTATATCCCAGTATCTTTGGGTGAGAGGCGGGGTACACCCTGGGCAGGTCGCCAGTCACAGTCACAGGGCCAGTCACAGGGCCAACACAGACAAACAATGGGCAATGGGCACCTCACACCTATGGACAATTTAGAGTAGCCAGTTGACCTAATCTGCATGTCTTTGGACTGTGGGATGAAACCGGAGCACTCGGAGAAAACCCACGCATGCACGAGGAGAACATGCAAACTCCACACAGAGGGCACCCTCGGTGATCCGGGGATCGAACCCAGGACCTTCATGCTGTGAGGAGACAGTGATGCTGTGAGGTGACAGTGCTAACCACTGCACCACCGTGCCGTCCCATCAATCTTCTTCTGAAGTTATTCTGTTCTTGATTTGGATTTGTGCTTTGGGTCATTTTCGTGCTGGAAGGTGAAATGTTCCTTTATCTTCAGCTGTCAAACAAAGGCCTGTAGGTTTTGAGCTATTTCGTGCTATCCATTATTCCCTCTATCTTGACTAGACGCTCTGTCCCAGCTAAAGACAAGCAGACCCATAGCTTGATGCTGCCTCCACCATGCTTCTTCATGGTTATGGTGTTCTTTGGGTTATAAGCTGTCTTGTTTGGGGGCAATGATGTCTTTTAGAATTATGGCCAAAAGGTTCTAACCCTGATAAGTATTCTTCTTGTCTTTTCATCAATTTTGGAGGGCGTCCTGTTCTTGGTAATATCACTGTGCTGGCTTCACTTGTTGATGATGACCTTCACAGTGTTCTCTGGTACATCTAATTTTTTTTCTTCTTATTTTGTGCCTGTCTCCTCCTAGTTTCCAAATGAAACCATAAGATATCATGAAAATCATAAGAAACAGTTGATGTTTATTTGGGGTTGATCAGAAGAACTTCAGTGATGGCAGGTGTATGATACATGGTAATGTTTCTGTTAATTGTGCTGCTAGTCTGCTAAAGGAAACAACATCAGTAGCTGCTACACAAAATGCCAACTACAAGCAACACAAGTGACTGGTATGAATGCAGTATTATGGGTATTTTTCTGTAAATACAGTATATCTGTTCACTTTTGGGGTGTGTATTTTGAGACACTTTCCTCTGATGTATTGTAGCTTAGTCATGTCCAGAAACTGGCTAAGGCTCACAAGTGTTTTGATTTCTGTATTTTGTGCATTTAAAACTTGGTTATGTTTTATGAGAGTAAGGTGGTTAAGGCTTTTGCTTACATTTGTCTTTACTTTGTATTTTCTATGCTGGGGTTAGGATTAGTTTTGGTGTGGGCTAACTGGTGGTTAAGTAGTTAAGAATTTTGTTGTGTTAAACTTGTAATTCCCAACATCCACTCAGTAAAAGCCAAAGAAAACTTCCCCTCAGTCTGGGGTAGTCTTCACAACTATGAGTTCCTTCCCCATTTATAGAGTGACATAAAATCAACATGTCTATGCACAGCATCAGATGTAAACACACTTCTTACCTTTAAATGAGAAATGCTGTGTGTACAAGTATTTCCTTTAAATCAATCAACATATGGACATATTCACTTGGTAAATCTAAAACACAGACTATACAGTTCACTGTCTGAGGAAAATATACATCACTCATCGCAGTTAGTGGGCTAGCTTGTTGCTCACAAAAGACAAAGATGGAGACATCCATGTTATTTTCCACTTCACAAATCAAACGTCACCCCAACCTCCAATTACCATTTATGAGAAAAGTTGAATGCATCATTTGGCTGCTGATTGGAAGCTTGTACGTTCAAAACCCAGCACTGTCAAGCTGCCATTATTGGGTAAGCTTGAGTAAGACCCTTAATTCCCAACCATTTTTAATCAGAGAGGCTGAAATTCCAAAATTATACATCTAGAAGCTTTAATTACTATATCACATGTTCACACATTTATATTGCAAAAAATGCTATGTGCATAAATATACAAGCTAAGTTACTGTAACAAATCTGATCTAACAAAGGCTTTGGAAACATCAGTTTTTCAGACATTATTATCTATCTCACATCCAAATAAAATTTACACAATTCCCAGCCAGATGAGAGAGGGCTTTAAACTCCAACTTTATTTGCTGACATTGTGTCTCTGCCCAGTGTGTGTTAGCCTGCTGCAGGTAATCAGTCACAATATATGAGTGTGTGGGGCAGCTGGGTATGAACTTTTTAAATAAAATTTACCTTTAAATGAGAATGCATATAGATACATACATATAAATACATATAGTCAAAATATTCTGACCTATATTACCAACAATGATCATACCAGAACGTTTAGATTAGTTATAGCCGCAATATATTCCAATCTTTTAATAATGATAAACCTTGCATTGTTTTTTTTTTGCTTGGGTTTGGTAGTTACAATTTATTTAGTGAGAAACGCAAGGGATAGGGATAACAATATAATGAGTAAGAGAGGGAACTATGCAGCCAAACATCAGGGAGGACAATAAGCTAGACATCAGTGACCAAGCAAATACAAATCAGTAGTTAAATTATAACATAAAAATGCAACTGACACAACTGAGAAATTATGGAAAAAGCAGTCAGTATGCTGTTGGTTTTGTACTGAAGGAATATCTTAGCATGGATGACTAGCTTCTTTATTTATAAGCCTTATATTAAAAGAAGAGGAAATAAACTAGTGACAGTCTGGGCTTTAAACAGTTAAATGCTGCCATTTTAATTTTTATTTATAAGCTTCCAGAGGCGGAAGTGATTGAGCAGCACCCAGAGTCATAAAGTGTGGAATGGAGCCAAATAAAACGAGGGTGTGAGACACGGCCAACCATTAACATTGAGCTTGTCAACAACATGAAGAGCAACAGAAGTATGGTGGAGGGTATGGATGATTATCATGAATAGACAAACAGATAGACAGAGAGATAAAAAAACAAAGATATGCAGACAGACTAATAGATAGATAGATAGATAGATAGACAGACAGACAGACAGACAGATAGATAGATATATAGATAGATAGATAGATAGATAGATAGATAGATAGATAGATAGATAGTTAGACAAGTTATATACTATAGACAAGTTTTTATATTAATGGATAGACAGATGAATAGAAGACAGACAAACAGCCTGACAGAGACAATCCTCGCCATACACTGGAAATATCAAATATCAAATTCATGTGTACTTTATTACTGCTAAGCATTAATCAATTATATCCGAACACTATTCTTTTGCAGTGCATTATGGGATTTCATGTGTAATCTCAATATTCTCCTCTATGGTTTTAGTCATGACTACAAAATTGCAATACTTTCAAAAATGTTAATTATGTAGTGTAGAGAATTGAACAGATTTTAAATGTTTTTTTTACACCCATGGCCAACCTTTACAAAAATATGAACATAGTGCTAACTATAAATAATATAAATATAAAGGTTTCACCCTATGACTTTCACGACATTTGGAGAAAATGGGGTAAAATTTACAAAAATAAATACAGTATGTAAAATCTGTGGTGGCCTGGCGACCTGCCCAGGGTGTACCCCGCCTCTCGCCTGAAGTCTGCTGAGATTGGCTCCAGCTTCCCCCGTGACCCAGACAGATAAAGCCGTATAGGTAATGGATGGATGGATGGATGGACAGGATGTAAAATACGCTTTAAACATGAGTTAAACAGTGTTGAGATAGGAGAGTGGTGCTGAGCTCCACTACTATAAAGGAAATGGAAATCACACCGTAGCATAACAATATATAATTTTGTATAGCGCTTTTAACAACAGACATTGTCACAAAGCAGCTTCACAGAAGTAACAAGTAGTAAGTAGTAAGAAGTAATACAGAACAATAGTAGCAAAGACTGCATGTACTGTATGTAATGTAATATAGTTTCACAGACAGTTAACTGCTTGGCCACTTTGCAAATTCTTGGCTTTATTTGTAACATGTATATTTGTGAGAAAAGGATAAGATTTTGATGCCAAAGCTGATACACAAGAAACACTAAAAG
Source organism: Notoglanidium macrostoma (assembly GCA_030068235.1). NCBI lineage: Eukaryota > Metazoa > Chordata > Actinopteri > Siluriformes > Auchenoglanididae > Notoglanidium > Notoglanidium macrostoma. The sequence goes on along the minus strand of JAQQZR010000037.1, from coordinate 15,633,906 downwards.
CAAAGTTCAGGCAATTGTAATTTGTTAATTGTAGCGTAATTGTAGTGTGTGTGTGTGTGTGTGTGTGTGTGTGTGTGTGTGTGAGTGTGTGCGTGCATGCATGCATGCATGTGTGATGTTTGTGTATGTGTGTGTCCTCTCTTCATCCCCGTACATACTGCTTAATATTACAATACCCAGATTACAACGTCCCGACTCTTAAGGTACTAAACATTATTACACTAAATATACTATATAAACTAATAAAATAATTTCTTTATTTTATCTGTGTACATTTTTGTTCATATTGCTGTTTATTAGCACATGCTTATGAATAAAATGAAGCATGTTGTTGCATTTGTAATAAATAATTTGTAATTTTGAGACCATGCTGGTGGAATAAACATGTGTGTGTATGTGTGCACGTGCGTGTGGGTGGGTAGGTAGGTGGGTGGGTTTTCAAACAGTTTGTTCACCAAGGTGAACAGATAAAAGGGGCAGATGGGGCAGTTTATTCATTACCCATTTGATCGAACACAGATGATCTACGGGAAAAGGAGCATGTAATATTGACTTGAACTTTAGCACAATTTAAATTTAATTTAAAACTGGAAATTTATAGTACTGACTGCAGATTCACCTCACTTGACTGTACAGTCTTTAGTCCACATTACTTAGCTGTTCTGTCTCACTGCCCTAGATAGACTATGCAGATTTTACAGCAATGCTGTAATATTGATCTAATATTTTATGTAATGTAATGTAATCTTGTTTATTGTCTATCTTGTTTACTTCTCAGTGCTCATCAATAAAAAAGTCCCAAATGCCTTTCCATGTACAGGGATCCTCCTGATGTCAGGAATTTAAAATAAGAGGTGGATGGAATACTAAACATTTTTTCATGAACAGTTTTAACTCCCATTGTTTCTCTCTAAATATTCGGAACATGCTCTCTGTAGCTGAAATGGATGCGTCCCTTACTAATGTGGTCTGTATTAGTCTGCTACATTATGCTCTCCAGTGAACAGTTAAAAATAACCCTGACAGTTCAACAATAGAAATATGAATTGAAAATAATGATTTCTTATGTTAATTAGGGAAACTGAGACTATCACGTACAGTTTTGTTGAAAAAATTATTTGAAAAAAAAAAAATGTTTAGCCTTAGAACTAAGTCTCTTCTCTCTCTCTCTGCTTATCAGCTCATGTCCTTGGCCCTGTAACACCTGTAGCAAAGTTATTAATTAACTAGCACTTCCTGCTGTTTCCAGACCTTCACACACACACACACACACACACACACACACACACACACACACACACACACACACACACACACACACACA
>JAQQZR010000037.1:15613758-15632482 GCA_030068235.1 Notoglanidium macrostoma | reverse complement strand
CACACACACACACACACACACACACACACACACACACACACACACACACACACACACACACACGCACACACACACAGCTGCATAAAGGTGAGGCTCAACTCACACCAGAGAGTTATCAAAATAAAACGGGGAAGGGTTGTGTGTCACCAACTGCTGTTCTGTTGGAAATATTACTGAATATTCTGATGAGAAAAAAATAACTTAGTGTTCTCACAAGTTCTGTTGGTTACATCATCACTATGTCATCATTTGTGTCGAACACTGTTTCCGCTGTTCTCACTGGGCCTGCGCAGCTCCGCGGATTTCAGTCTACATGTATTCTCCCCTTGACTTAAGTCAGTGACTTATGCACGCTGAAGGCAATTATGTGCTTTGGGCTGAGCAAGCCCAAAATCTGGGTGTTTCTTATGTAAATACCATTTACGTGCATTCTACCCTTGACTTAAGCGCTTCACGTTTCTGAGGGCTGTATTAAATCAAGTGCTACTATGTGGCGACACAATATCGAGAGCAGGCCTACTTTTAACATTATTATATGAGTGCAAATAAAGTTTAAAAAAATGCTAAATTTGTGTGTAATTTGTTTTAAACTACAGTAATATTTCTTGTTCTGTAATTCTTCAATTATTATATTTTTAAACAGAAAAATAGTTTTAGATCATGTAATTGTACACAAGCCTGGTAAATAATTAGTTCTATTCGTATAAAACAGAAATATCAATTAAGATGAGTATAAATAGGACCAACCTACTAGTATGTTTGACGATCCTAAATAAAATGCCTGCTCTGCATCTGTTTGTGCTCCTGAGAGAGTATAGAGGGATACAAGCTTGAAAAGCACAATGAAGATGGCCATGAGTATTCTGACCCCGTCTGAATATACTGGGGCTCACAGGTGCTCCAGATGCCTGAACGAACAAATTTCCAGCTTCTTAATATATATATATATATATTGTGGCCACATTTTAATAATTCATTCCCTCATTTTAGTTTCATTGTGGCTATGAATGTCCACACGTCAAGGATGTCTTTATATCCATAGGCCCTGCACACATGTTTCATTTTATTTTATTGGTTTATGTCATAGGCCTACATAGAAAAAATTCCTTCCATTACAATATCTAAGCTTCCTTTAGCGTTTTTCAAAATGAAAATCTGGGTTATGCTTTGAATGGATTTCAAGGCCATTCGCATGGAAAAAGCAAAAGTCCATGTTCCACATTTTCCCGACAGCCAACATACCTGAGGGTGTGACTCGGTCTACTTCTATTTTAAATAAATCACCCCTTCATTCAGAGCGTGTAGGAGAGAATACACATATCTGAAACGTGCGTAACTGAAAGCATGTAAAAAATGACTTGCGCACAAATGAGAGAAATAGGTAAGTGGATTGGCAACTCTAAATTTCCCCTACGGATGAATTCATGTGTGTCTTAGAAATCCTGAAATGGACTAGCATCCCATCCAGGTTGGAGTCTTGGATTATGTCAAGTGTTATTCTCTGGATAGATCACAACCCTGACCATGATAAGGCTTTTAATGAAAATGAACGAATGAATTGCCTCATACCGCACCCAGGAGCAAATGCCCCCCCTGCCCCTCCCCCTCCCCCTCTGGTCTGCACTCACATTGCACTTTCGTTCCACTCCCGAAAGAACTTACGTCATTGTGATGCAACTTTTGATGTTGAAAAAAAGTGCTCTCACTTAGCATTCACACCTGGAATTTTTAAACTTTAGAGCCAGCCTGTGTCAAATACTACTGTGTTAAACAATGCATCAAAACGGCACACTTTTTGTAGCGTGCTATTTAGCTAGTGACAACCTGAACCACATACAACCACATATATGCACTTTAGGGTGTTGCCATGGTGAAACTGGAACACACACATCTGTACATCATTCATGTTTTCCAAACTCACTGCTTCAATATACCTTAATTACATTTTGTCCCTATCCACACTACTACTTGTACACCTCTGACAGAAGTAAACCCTTAACTCTGATTATCAGGTGTGCACTGAGTTCTATTCAGACATTACAAACAAATTCAACATTCACTTAAACAGGAGGATAGGAATCCACACTAATGGCACCTTTTATCTCCAGCAATCCAATTCTCGAGTTCCGCTGAAGTTTCTTAAGCTGCAATGAGGATTCTAGTACAACATTGAGGATTCTAGAACTGTTCTATGGACCCTGAAACCACTCTAAGTATTCCAGAACTGCAGTGTGGACTCTGCAGCTGTGGGTTTGGAAATGAGTTTACACTGTATGGATTTTGTACGATTTTGACACATGCAAAATGTGTTAACATGGCTAAATTGCTTGTGAATAAGACTTTAAATTGTGTTTGAATCACACAGTGTGAGAAGGTAAACAATGTTAGATAAACGTGCGTTTAAAACCAACTGCTTAATTAGGTAAAACATGGCATGAAGTAAATTATTAGTTTGTTTCATGGACTGTCAGCTAGTAAAGGGTCTTTCATTTATATATGACTTGTCGTTTGTTGTATATCCTCATGAAAGGCCCCATTATGTTACAGTTTTCCCCATTACTTTCCACATATATTTCATAAGACTCTCGTTGGAGTTTCAATCTTTCCTTGGCTGTAGGCTACAAAGTTCTGCAGAGCTCTGCACTTTACATTGGCAATAACAGCTATAACATTTGGTCTATACCCACTGCCAACTCCTCTACACTATGTTCTGATCCAGTAAAAGATAATTGCTTTTCATCCTTCATAGGACTGATCAACTGAGTCTTCTGCCATTCCTATTCAGTGGAATTTCACTCTTCCCACAAAACTGTTATTTATCACATAACTGATATTCATATTCGATATATTTCTGACAAAGGAAAATTCATGTTAAAAATAATTGTTAATTATTAAATTATTATTAAATTATAATTATTTATTATTAATCATTTATTAATGTGACCATAAAGCTCATCATTTTGGTAGCACCTCTCTTATTTTAAACAAAACTGTTCTCTTTAAAGGCATGGCTCAGTTACTTTACTGTCTTTGTGAAGTTTCTATTTATACTCTCTGTTTTTCTAGTTTCCTCCCACATCTGAAAAATATGCCAGTTGGTGGATTAGCTACCGTAAATTGCCCCTAAGGGTGAATGAATGTGCAAATATGTGTGTGACACTGTACCATGCAATGAACTGGAGTCCCAGCCAGTGTGTATGCCCACCTTGCACCCAATGTTCCCGGGATAGGCTCCAGATTTACCGCGACCCTGACCAGGATAAAGCGGTTACTGAAAATGAATGAGTAAATGTTCTCTTTAAAGGACTTCTCTGAAGTAAAAAAAAACAAACACTTTATTTTTACTTCTGTGCTTATGTAGTGTGTTCTTCCCTGTCCATTATAAACATAGATAATTAATTAATTGATTAATTGTGCTTAATTTTGTATAATGGCCACAGCTATCATTTGATGCCTCGGTAGTAGACAGAGGCACACACTGTAGTGGTGCTTAGCAAAATTTGCAGAAGTAAGTTGAACCCCGGGGTAATGTGTGGTGCCAGACAAAGTCAAAAAAGTGCTAACTCACATTGAAAAATTAGAGAAACAGGTGAGGCTCAAAATCAAGTACAATGGGACACAGAAATTGGACCACAATGCTTGGCTTTAACAACAATAAATGCATGATAAGACTTTGCAGTGACACAAAGGAATAGCAGGATTTACATAGACAATCTAATCAAGCCCGAACATGGAACAGGTAAACACAATGGAGTAACAAACCAGCGAAAGAATGGGGGTGGAGACAGGACTAGAACATTAGAACAATCACACAAAAGAAGTTAACACAGACATTCATTATCAAGTAAACAGAATGTGACCTGTCATATAAAGTCAGATATTAAGTCTGGTAAAAAAGGTAAAATTTTTCATATCTTTAGTTTTGGCAAAAACAGGTTGATAAACACCGTAATAGATAAAATTTTCATGATCCTTCCACATAATTGAGAAATTTTAATTCGAAACATTGTTTTAAAGCACTTTAATGAACACTATCCAAGCATTTTGTCACTATAAAATGTGCTGCTGACGAAGTTACTTTTGGGGATAGCAGGGAAATCCTGGTGTCAAAATGAGGCTGAGGATTCCCTGTTTCGTATTACATCATGGAAACCTCATTTAAATATTCTAAAAATAAGATTCCGACTGAGTTTTCCAAGGCCCGCCTCATAAACAAACATACACTGTTGCTATGTTATGTTGACATATGGACATGATACAGCAATACATTTAGTATCAAAATGGAGCTTATTGAACCAAGGAACTGAAAATATGCCTAACTCAAATCACCCAAAATGTGAATTAATACCTGATTTGATGTGATGGGTCACATATGTGCCATTAGATTGGTGCTTTATACTCCCCTATAAGGACACATCAGTCAGAGATGTCTCCACCAATGAGCACTTAAACTTTTAGGTGGAATTTGGTCACTTAACAAAAATCTCAACTACTGTGCTTTTGTGTGCTGATGTACTGACTCATATTAATTAATGCAGCTAACAATTCTAGATTTAGGACCTTACATGATGTAAGCAGACTAAGGTGAACCCACAGTCACCATATTATAAATATGAAAGCTGTGTGTGTGGGAGTGTTTAGGTGGGGTGGGGCATTTCTACGTTTTCAGTGGGTAGGGCATTTCTATGTCACTTTGAGCAACACACTCAAACAGTTTATTTTGTGTTTCACGTACTTCATGGCTAATAAATACAACAACAAGTATATGCGCATTGGAAAGGAAACTGGCCAAGGTTTGGTTTTACTGTGTCTCTTTCAAATAGGCTTTTTAAATAAACGTGACTTGGATTTTGTAGCTGTAATTTGATATGTCTTTTAATTTTAGCTGGGTGGAGCTCAGACTTAGGCTTTAGTCAGATGTCTACCTGCACACTCAGGTCTGACAAATCATTAATGTGGATGGTATGTTAGTGTGTCTTATCAGTTAAGAGACTGAATGTGTGTTATCAGTAAAAGGACTGAATGTGTGTTATCAGGGCGAAGTAGACCACACAAACACAGCAAGAGAGAAAGAAAATCACCTGCATTCTTATTCAAACTGTGTTGACCTCAGTGTTCTAAAAAACTCCCCTGAGGGAGCAAAAGAGATGTGACAAGACAGTGTCATTAAAATAAAACAAAAAGAAAACTTCTGGTATCTTTTTGTCTCAAATCAAAACCACACTGAGCATTCCAGACCATTCTTCAAATGCTAAGAATTTTAGAACTAATCCTTTAACCTATCACCTCCTATCAGTGTAAGTTATCCTACAAATTCATATATAAATAATAGTTAGCCAACAGACTATTAAAAATAATCAAAATTTTAACAGTATATACTTTTATAAATGAAAGAAGGAAGGAAAAGCAGAAATGGCACCTAGACAGGTCCAGGCCTGAGCATAATATAAGACATTTACATCATCTTATCAGAAGCAATATAAAATTTTAGGTCGATTTAATGACAGATTAAAAATATGATAATATAACAGGAGGAGATGCTAGAAAACATGTTGAAAATAGTAATGAAAACTCACTCACATTGTACTTATATATATTAAAAAAAAACAATGTATTTATTGGTAGGATGTTAATTTAAGACCTGATTCCTCTGCTGCTCTGTTAGATGAACACCTATATGATTAGAATGCAATGAAACGACAGTAATTGTAAACTTGCAATGAATATTTCACTCTTAGATCATTTAGGGGAAAATGCTTTGCTATATAAAGTATACAAAAGTATAGCAAATTAATGTAGAGCAATTACGGTCAAACTAGCAATCAAATTGAAAGTAGAAGTAAAATATAAAAAAATACAAATAATATATTCCAGAGTTTCTGGAGATTGCAGTGTTATTGCATAATTGAAGGTTCTGAGTCCAGATTCACCTAAAAGGGAATTGGTAGGAATGACTACCTATAATTCTCCGTGCTATACCATGATCAATTCAAGTTCCCAATATGCTCAAATCAAATCAACAAGCTTGGGACAGTTGATAGTCATTAGTCTGGATACTGTATCCCTAACCACCATCTCTTCCAGAGGATCTAGATTTGGTACAATGATAGAACACATCTATACCACTACAATATAACTACTTCAGATTTCCTAATCGAGATGCACCACCATAGCAATATATTGTAACACCCCTACTGGAAACATCCTGTAATTAAGGTGTTATTTTTTAACCACTGATATTTGTTATTGCATGATAACTCAAACACACACAGAACATGCAGCATAGTGTTTTGAAAGCAGAGAGGATTTTATCACCAGCTCATTTCATTTTCATTTCCTCTGGAATAAAAAAACTAAGCATGTCTGGTCTGAATGAACAGAACCATCTGCCTGTGATGAGAGTAAATATGACAACAATACACTCCACCTGTGTCTCGCTCGTTCACTAAATCCCTTCATGTTTTTGTGGTTGGATAGTGTGTGTGTGTGTGTGTGTGTGTGCGTGTGCGTGTGCGTGTGTAAAGAGCTATTTGACATCTAATGCCTTACTGTCTGTCTACCCACCAAAATGCACAAATTTAGATCAACAGATGCTAATGCCATGGAGTGGTGAAAACTTTCATTCATTCATTTTCATTAACTGCTTTGACCCTGACCAGGTTAAAGTTGTTACTGAAGATGAATGAATGAAGTTTCCCCACTCCATTGCATTGATGTCTGTTGGTATAAATAGGTGATTTTGATTTCTGTGTGTGTGGGTGTGTGTGCATGTGCCCTTAAAGTGCAACATAGTGCCCTTGGATGGACTGGTGTCCCATCCAGTGTGTATTTCTGACTCGTGCCCCGTGTTCCTGAGATCTAGAGCATATCTAGGGAACGCTGGATACAAGGATGGAATACACATTGGATGGAATAGATCTGAGGGCACCGTGCACACACAAGTTCACACACTCATTCACACCTTGGGCCAATTTTAACATAGCCAATCAAACGTTCCTGGCATCTTTTTCTAGAGGTGGAAGGAAACTGGACAGGCTGAGGGAAACCCACATGGCTGGAACATATAAAATTCTAGAGTTTAGGATTGATCTGGGGAGATGTGAGACAAAGCTACCAGCTGTGCCACTATGCCACCCTGTGGAAATTGTTTTGCTTTTAAGTAAGCACTGATATCAGCATACAAGTTCACTTTTCCAACTACTTAAAAATTTGTCAAAACAAATAGTAACTTTGATACTTGTTGGCTTCTTCACTGTATCCTGTAATTTGAAGTAGAAAGGAAGTAGAAAGGTCTTTCAGCAGTACACATTGGCTTTTCAAGAAACACATTAATATAAGTGGACTTTATTTCATAAGGAGTATGAAATAGTAGGTCAAATTCCTAACACATCTATTGTAACAAGTATATATACCTATATAAGTATACTGAGTGGTAACTCAGAAGACAATTGAGCTAGTAGGTTAATCACTTGCCCTAAATTTAGCTAGCTGGCCATGTAACCATGGAAATGACCTCTTTCACTCTACAAAAACCAATACAACTGCTAATCAGAACAGTAAAGAAAATGTGCACTACAAGGCTGAGAGATTACTCATATCTAGAAACAAATGCTCCCTACATGAGAAGACTCTGGATTGGGCAGTCTCAAATACAAAGTAATTAATTAATTTAAACTTTTCGGTTTGGTTCGTTTGTTTATTTGACAGACAGAGAGACAGACAGGTTTTTCTCTACTCTCTCCCTCTCTACTCTTTCTCTCTCTTTCACCTTTTCTATCTCTCTCATTGTGCAGCAGGTTGACTCTCTCCTTCTTTTCTTTCTGTAGTTAATGAGTAACTGTGGGGCAGTCATGATGAAACGTTGACATTTCTCTCCGATTATTCATTCTTCCTTTGTTCCTAAAGCTAGAGTGTTTGCTTATGGCCTGGGCGGAGCGCAAGAGAGATGGAGACAGAGAGAGGCAAAGAGACAGAGGCAGGGGAAGTATAAGGTGGGGGGTGGGAGTGGGGGTGTCTGATGTTTGTTGACAGTATTTACTTAGTGTGGTGGGGTCCTAAAGTCTCAGATGACAATATGGCACTCAACAGCATTTAAGACGCATTGAAACATTGTGAAGAGCATGTCAGTCCTACCTGCTTTTGAAACCACCCACATGCTTACCTATACTCTTTCCATAAAGATCACATTGTAAAGATCACATGGCTGTCATACACATATGAGATTGAAATGATATTTAAAAAAACCCAGTTAATGCTAGCTACTGTACAGCATTACTGTGGGGATCTGTTTTTAGAAAATCATAATATAAAGTTAATAGCTAATAGTTGACTATAAGCCACCTAGCTGTTTGTGCATAGCATAGCATAAAATAAAGTATTACATATACGTAGTTAGCTGCCCAGTGTTACATACAGTGCTTCAGGTCTAATCTAATAATGATACCACTGCAGCTGTTCAAGCCAGTATCAGACAGTTAAAAATTATTTTAAAAATTTCCTTAAAAATTATTCTGAGCTAAATGTAATTAATTCAAATTATGATCTTGGTGTTATGAGGTTCTATCTTGGTGAAAGGCCTGGACACCACCCAAAAACAAGATGTACATTTTAAGGTTATGTACAATTTACATGATTATCAAAATCCTTAGACAATTAATTTTTTTTTTTAAATCAAACAAAACTCAGAACTCAAAAGTGCTCAAAAACACTTTGGTTTCATAAAGTTGTGGCTGTTTCTGATTAAGCAATTCCTTAAGTTCTAATTCACAGTAAGAGACCAATAACTTAGATTATATTATATAACTCAATAGAGAAACATGGATGATAGATGCTTTATATGTATTATAATGAATATATGAATCTATTTTTGTAAGATTAAAAATACAAGATATTTCACTCGATAGATGATTATCCAAGGATCATACCTAACACTGATGCATAGATTTCTGATCTGTAGTCTGATATTTATTTCATTATATATTTCACGTGAGGTACATTATTCACAGTAGCTGATACCTTACATATTACTTATGATACTCATGAGCAGCTATTCCATATTATTTTAACAGAATTAGTGTCACTCACACCTTGCTGGTCTACGGTACACAGCACAATCCCATATCAATCATATATCACTTATTGTCCACAATATTAGCAACACCTGTACACCTGAACATTCATGCAATTGTCCAATCATCATGGCAGCAGCACAATACCCAAAGTCATGCAGATGCAGGTCAAGAGCATCAGTTATTGTTCACTTCAAGCATCAGAATGTGGAAATAATGTGAGCAGAAAAGCATCACATAACACAGAACATTCTGAAACTTGGGGCTGGTGGGCTACAACAACAGAAAACCACATCAGGTTCTGTCCCTGGAATCTGGAGGCTACTGTAGACACAGGCTCACTGAAACTGAATAGTTGAAAACTGGAAAAAGACCAGGAAATCATTCTTCAATATTCAAGTGACTAGTTGTGTGTTCTGAGATATTTTTCTCTTCACCCTGGTTGTAAAAACTGGTTATAGTCACTGCAGCTCTCCTGTCAACTCGATGCACTCTGCCCATTCACCTCTGACCTCTCTCATCCATGAAGCATTTCCGGAAAAAAACCCAACCTGCTACTCACTGGATGTTTTGTTTTTCCCCATTTTGTGCAAAAGCAAGTGACTGTTGTGTGTGAAAATCCCACGAGATGGGCAGTTTCTTAAATATTCAAACCAGTCTGTCTGGCATCATCAACCATGCTTCAGTTAAAGTCACAGAGATCACATTTATTCCCCTTTCTGATGTTTGATGTGAACATTAACTGAAGCTCTTGATCTGTATCTATAATTTTATACATTGCACTGCTGCCACATGATTAGCTGATTGAAAAAAGCATGAATGAGAAGGTATACAGGCATTCCTAATAAGTGTACAGTGAGTGTAATAGAGACAATCGGTGTTTGCTAAGTCATCTGGCATTAAGGACCAGTTTGGTCACCAGGTGTTTGTTGTGTATAGTGTGTGAACATCACTGAGGAAAACATCAAACTTTATTTGTCACATGCCTCCACATTTCTGATTTGCCCATACTTTATACAGTTGCAGTCAGAAGTTTACATACAGTCATCCTGGACATGAATGTCATAGCAATATTGGGCTTTCAATGATTTATTTGAACTGTTCTTTTTCTGGGTAAGAATGATTGTACAACATACATCTTTAATAGAAAAAAATAACAAGACTTGGTGCTCAAGTTTAATTTTTGGCAGGGTTTCTGAAATTAAAATTATACATACAGGATCAAAAAATAAATATACTGCATACCTAATATTTTGCCACATGTCCCTTAGCAAGTTGCACCTTGACCAGACGCTTTTGCTAGCCATCAACAAGCTTTTGTGGGCGAAGTTAAAATTAAATTAAATTTCTGTGTTTCTTGGAATGGACCTGACTTTTAAGCACAGTCCACATATTTTCAGTAATGTTGAGGTCAGGACTTGTTTTTAGCATTATGTTAGTCTGCTTTAGCCATTCTACAACCAGCTTTTATGTGTGTTTTTGGTTATTGTCCTGTTGGAACACCCAACTGTGTCTAAATTTCAACCGTCTAGTGGATGGTTTCAGGTCATGCTAAAGAATTTTGAGGTTCTTTGATATTCAATCCACATTATGCAATTCACCAGTTCCACTGGCAGCAAAACAGCCCAAGAGCATGATGCTACCATCTGAACCAATATTCTCTCAGCTGAGAGTAACAGTTTGGGTCTTCTTCCAGACCTTAGTAAAGTTGCTCCACCTCCCATTAACTTGTACTTATCAAACAAACCCTTTTTGTGAGATATGTTGTGCACAGAGAAGCTACCAGCTGTAGTCAATCACAATCAATAACAGGAAGTTAAGAGGCCTTGGTTTTGGCAAGTTAAAAGACATTTTGGAACTTTCATAACCACTGAATTAATAGTCAGAGGAAGTGCATGTATAATTTTGACCCTGTGTTTATTTTAGAAGATATAAAATAAATTTAAACTTGTGCATCAGATTCTTGTTTGGTTTTCTATTAAAGGAGTATATTGTACAATTATTCTTTCCCAGACAAAACAGTTCAAAGAAGTCATTGAATGCCCAATATTGCCATGACATTCATGTCCACAATAACTGTACTTAAACATCTGACTTTATCTTTACATACTACATAACAGCACATAAATATATCACTATTTTTGTCATGGCATGACAGAATGAAAGAAAAAATAATAACTCTCAAATGCTCTTTCTCTCACACTGGCTAACAGCAACCACAAGCAGTAGGATGTCAGTCATGCAACTCTATCGTTTTTACTCTATTTCACTCACTATTTGCTATACCACCAAATTCAATAATCAAATTAATATGTGATTAACTGCTAGGAACAAAACACAGCATTAAAATAATATATTCATATTAAATGAGGAAAAGCAGTGACTCTGAATTAATGCTTATTTAAATTATAAAGCTTATTGCAAGTAAGATCATTGGCTGTGTCAGTGCTAGGGTCAGTGGACTCCAGGGCTTAAGCCCTGTAAGCTTGCACCTGGGGGCCGCCCATATTGAACCAATTATCCCTACAATTGCACCCTAGTGACACAGTCCTTAGTGTACTTTAAGTTAAAGAAGACTAAGTCTAGGTGTGACAGACCCAATACAGAGCTGACTGGGTTTTTAATTAAACCAGACCCATACTTTGCCAACATCCAACACACACAGACACACACAGTCACACAGAAACAGACACAGTCCCAGTCACTTGCTCATGAGCTCTCTCTGAATCCAGTCTCCACTCAATCACTCTTTTAGTATATACAGTGTAGACTGTACAAAGAACTGTGTGTTAAGAAGAGAGAGAGAGAAATAGAGAGTGAGAGACATGAGAGAGAGAAAGAGAGAGAGAATTGCTCCATAAATAAAATCTTAAATTCACACTGCGGATGTTTTGCAGGAAACTGTGTGAGGATGTAGCAGTCACTCCACTTTATCCCTCAATCCTCTGCTATAGAGAGTGTGTTAGTACAAGCATAGGCTGTGTCCCAAATAATAAGAATACTTTTAATGTTTCATAGAGGTGTTCTTATTAGATTTACGTTTATAACAGTTAAACACTGAACGTGTGACTTTACATTATCAGTATAATAATATATTCCTTCCAATGCTCAGAAAACAAATACAAATGACCTATACTTGTTTTATTAGTGGCCTTTCAAGTCATTTTACTATTTACCTCAAATTATGTACATAGAAAAATAGTAGCATTTACACTCTAAAAAATGCTAGGTTATTTACATAACACTATAACTGTGTTGAGCGGGTTGGGACATTTTTTACGCTATATCACATTATGCTAACTTTTATATAACATCACGACTGGGTTGCTGTTATGACGATGAGTTTTATTAGATTTTTTTCCCATTAGAAACCTGATCACCCAGCATTTGGGTAATTTTTGCTCCTGCACCGTCTTTATATCACAATACCACTAAATGTCTCATTCATGATCACCATCAAGGAGTGAGCCACTGTTGAGAGAAAATCTGTAAGTACCTTATTACTTACTTTTTACATTAGTTTATCTCAATTAATGTACAGATAATGACATTTGAACATGATATAAAATAAAAAGTGTAGAGGTTAACCTTAGTTGGCACTTAGTAGCTCAAAATTATCTCCTTGTTTCTGACAGGACTAGATAGCTAGTCAGGTTACTTGTTTTTGTCAGGTCTAGCACATACCCAGGAGGCACGTGGAGAGCAGGACAAAAATGCAACATAATTTTTATTTACATAGTACAAACAAAACAAGTGACATGAAACAACAAGCAAAATCTAGGCAAAGCGAGAAACTATGGCAAGGGCAAGCACAAATAGATGATGCATGAACACCACATAGAAGACCATCAACGCATGACAATGAACAAACCAGTACTGAAACCAAAGCCATGACTGACGTCGAGCAGAGAGCAGACATGACGTCCGAGGTGGAGCCCAGATGCAAAGCGACATCTCAAACCTGTGCAATGTAGAAGTCCAGGGGCGGAGACATGAAGCCATCTGTGAAGTCAGGTAGCAGAACAAAATCCATTGCAAGTTCCTCATCAATGGGGCAGGGAGGGTGGGAGATAGCCATCGCCAAGCAGGGAACCCTCCTCAACAAAGGGAATCCCAGGAGTCAAGCCAGTCCTGTGTGGCTCGAAGTTAACTCTCTCTCCACATGAGATGGCCCTTCTCCATAAGGGTTGCCTGAACCTGAAAGAATGTTGCTATGGTCCTATGTGCGGTCATGCGTTCTCTCAGGTCTAGCACATACCCAGGAGACACATGGAGAGCGGGACGTAAGTGGAACATAATGCTTATTTACAAAGTACAAACAAAACACTTGACATTGAGCAAAATCTAGGCAAAATGAGAAACAATGGCAAGGGCAAGAACAAATACATGATACATGAACACCACATAGAAGACCATCAAAACATGACAAATGATAATGAACAAACCAGAACTTAAATACTTATACTGTCGATGGACTTATAATGAAGCCAAATCTCAAATCAAGTGCGGACAATTACTAACGTGACCTGCAGAGACTCATGGGAAACAGTTCATATGTGTAGTCGATAGTTCAAAACAAGTCCACAAAAGCTCCCTGGCGCTGAAGTGACAGTTTTCTAACTCTAGCACTAAACACTGATTCCTTTTTAAACCATCTTGCTTGGCTAAATGAACAACCCATCTTACTTGGTTAAATTAGCCCAGCATGTGTTCTGTGCAATATTTTCCCAGCTCTATGGTTGATTACAATCCAGCATTTTTAGAGATTTTTATAATTCTGATAAATGCAAGTGATGAAATACACATTTAACTTATATATATATATATATATATATATATATATATATATTAGAGTTAGGCGGCATGGTGGTGCAGTGGTTGGCACTGTCACCTCACTGGTTCTGGGTTCGAACCTCGCAGCTGACTGGGGCCTTTCTGTGTGAAGTATGCATGTTCTCATGCTTATGTGGGTTTCCTCCATGTGCTCCAGTTTTCTCCAACAGTCCAAAAGCATATAGATTAGGTCAACTGGCTACTTTAAATCACCCATAAGTGTGAATGAGAGAGTGAATGGTTGTTCGAATCCGTTATAAGCGTTATAAGTTATATAGCCCTGTGAAAAATTGGCGATCTGCTTAGGGTGTACACTCTTGCCTAAAGTCAGCTGGAATTGGTCCAGCTTCCTCCCAACCCTTAACAGATAAGTGGCATGGATAACAGATGCATATTAGTGTTAGTATTTTGTAAGAATGTCAAGGTTTTTTGGTAGTGGCATTTTTTTAAATCATCCAGATAGTTTGACCTTGAAACAGGGACAATTCTTTCATGTGCTTCAGCACTGACATGAAACTTTGCTGCATGACATTTCGTAGCATCTACTCATGGAAGAACCATGCTCTGGTAAAGCAGTTTGTTATTACAACAAGAGAACAAATATTTGGAATTATCTCTAAACTACTGACAAAGCATAGATGAAGATAAAGGTAAAGGAGGTGTATCAGAGTAAGTACAGAGAAAGTTCCTGATGAAGTACCAGGTGGGACAGCTTCAGGTCTAGTTATGGCAACATAATTAAAAAGGTCAAGCCAGAAGGTAATGGAAACACGCAGGCTCCCTGAAACAACAATATAGTTGTTTTCAATCCACAATGAAAAAACTGGAACTGCTGTAATTGAAATTTTTCTAGGTACTGATAAAGAGCCTGTACCTGCTACACATTGTGTGGTGTGGACCGGTGGCAAACTCCACCTTCCCTTGGTTGGTGGCCACCTATTTTTTGCAAGCAAAATGCTACTTAGGATCAGATAAGTGCTTGACCCTGCATCACAAGACACTGCACTTATTGTAGTGAAGTGTAAGACCCATGGCTTGGATGGCAGAGAATACCTGTCTCAGATCAGGGCAGTGTCCAGATTGGAGGCATGGACAAACAGGTCATCTAGACACACAGTGCAGTAGTCCTAAAGGCAACATTGTTAACTATCATAAGCTTTCCCTATGTGAACACTGGCTTCTTTTCTTGCCTCAGGAGCAAGTGTTGCTAACCCAGTAGCAACTGAGTTGGCCCAGGGAACTTACCCACTTCAAGATGATGACTCAGTCAAGTGTTTCCTCAATGCTAAGTGATGGCTATGAATCAGACTTGGTAAATGTGTTGAGGTAGTCAACATTTTTACTAACAGAGCAGGTGCCAGCCAGGGATTTTTTTGAAGGCTCAATATTCTTAGCAGCTGCCATTTTCTTCACTTTTTGCCATCTGCTTACTGCTAAGCAGGGGAAGCCAGTGGGGGCAAAGGAGAAGGGGAGATTCTGTGCTAGTGCCTTTGAGATGCTGGGTCAATTCAATATGGGCACAGCCTCTGTCTGTTGCTGCAAAGACACTGAGATGAGCTTTGAGCACACTTGGACACAGTCAAGAGATTTAGTATATTCCAAGGTTTAAAATACTGTATTTTGCACATGGAAAAGTCAAGAATCTTATTCTCCTAACTAAGGATAACTAGTAAGTTTGCTGCACAGTTAGCTATCCTCATAATCTATTAGGGGACATTAATAGTTTAATTCAAACCACAATAGCAATCTACAGAAACAAACTGGTCCACAAGCCATTTACTTACTTGGGTTCCTATGGTGGGGTAACATGATGAAACTTTCATAGAATAGAATAAAGTAAAGAGAATTGTGGGATTTTAAAGAAAGACACATACAGAGTTGTCCGTAATTTAAAAAATCAAAAAACAAAAAAAACCACAATAAGGGCCCTGATGTTTAATTCAGTATTTCCACTCCCACCTGTGCACACAAACCTGCCATCTGAAGGAACCCCAAGCAGAGGAATGAACTCTGGGGGTTCATTTCCACCATGATTGTTTATACTGATCAGCACGGAGATGAAGAGATGACAGATTAGAGGATTTAAAATAAACAGCTGTATAGCTGCAAAGTCTTATAAGCTGGCTTGGAGCTCGGAGACAGCCAAGACAGAAGCCTGTTAAGTAGTGCGCATTACAGGATGTTTCCTTATGGTTTTATGTTTTTTCTCCTATTTATGTCCATGAGTGGGTACGAGTTTATTTTGTGTGTGTGTGTCTGTGTATGTGTGTGTCTGTGTGTGTGTGTGAATGAGTGGCTGTTGTTTATTTGCCTTGGAAAGGTTGAACTCTCACCATATCACTAATTCCGTCTCTCCAGCCACTGGGAGGAAAGAAGCCACTGTGTGTGAACAGAAAAAGCTTGTGTGCATGTGGACACACACACTCACACACATGCAAAGGTGAGAACTCCACCCATGTGAAGAGGGGTCTGCATTCCTTTCATCATTTCATGGCTCTTTAACATTACTGTCTCACTTCCCTTCTCAATTGTCTCCTTAGTCTTAAAATTTAAATAGAATTTTTATTCATGTTTTAGTTCTTTTCAAATAAATAATTAGGATGTATGTATTTAAAATTCTTTCCTCATTTATTTTAACTAAATCAATGAATAACTTGTCATAGCCCAGAGTTTCACATGTTTCACATGTTTTTAAAGCATGATGAGGTAATCAGATTTGTAAATATGTACAGTAAAAATGTACAGTATGTCATTCATTTACTTTTTCAAGCTCTATTTATGATTGCAGCAGTGTGTTTATGAAATCCATGTTTACATGACAAATTTAACTATAAATGGTACTATGAACTTACAATTGATATCAGAGTTTACACACAGTAATCATAGACATAAATGTCATGGCAATATTGGTCTTTCAATTATTTTTTTGAACTGTTCTTTTTCTGTGGCAGAATGATTGTACAACATAATCTTTGTTAGAAAGAAGTTTTAAAAGCAAACGTTTTAATTTATTTTGGGTTTCCTGAAATCAACACAGGGTCAAAATTATACATACAATGTCAAAAATATACATACAACACACCTAATACTTGGTTAAATGTCCTTTATCAAGTTTCACCTTGAGAAGATGCTTTTGGTGGCCATCATCAAGCTTCTGTCAGAATTGTGGTTGCATCTTTGACCACTCTTCTTGGCAGAATTCAATTAAATTTGTTGGTTTCCAGGTGCAGACCTGATTTTTAAGGACAGTCCAAACATTTTCAATAGCGTTGAGTTTAGGCTATAGCAAAAGGTTAATATTAGTCTGCTTTTCCATTAGACAGACAGCTTTGATATGTGTTTTGGGACACTGTCCTGTTGGAACACCCAGTTGTGCCCAGATTTCACACACCTAGTTGATAGTTTGAGGTTATGCTGAAGAATTATGCTGGAGGTAGTACTCCTTTTTCTTTATTCCATCCACTTTGTGTAATGTACACGGCACCACCATGATAAACAATTGGAACAGTGTTCTTGGGGTTGGATGCCTCACCTTCACTCCTTGAAACATACTTCTGGTCATTGTGTCAAACCTTACTACCGAAGGCTTTTTACTTTGTTCAAGTGATTAGCTGCAAACTTTAGTCAAGCTTGAAGGTGTTAATTTTGAAGCAGGAGCTTTTTTCTTGGATGGCAGCCTATCAGTCCATCATGATATAAAACTCGATTGACTGTAGACTGTAGAGTGTTCTAGTAGCTTCCTGCTCATGGCCTTGGTGGTTCCTGGTTTGATCTTGACCATCCAACCATCCAACCAATTTCCTGTCAGCTGAGGGTGACAGTTTGGTTCTTCTTTCAGACCTTGGAAAAGTTGTTCCACCACCCCATGACTTGTACTTATGTACAGTTGTTTGAACTAATGATCTTGGAATATTTCCAAGAGTATTCCAAGTCATTTACAAATGGTTCCAAGAAGCATTACAAAGTTGTGTAAATCTACAATCCTCTTTCTCAGATCTGCACTGAGCTCCTTGGCCTTTCCCATTGTACTATGTGTTGGTCAATCAAATGAGTGCTGTCAAACAAACCCTTTATATGTTGGCACAGAGAAGCTACACTATATAGACAAAAGTTTGTGGACACCTGATCATCTCATTAATCCTTGTTGAACATCCCATTCCAGATTTGTTCCCACTTTTATGTTAAAAATAACCACCAATCTTTTGGGAAGGCTTTCTACTAGATATTGGAGTGTGGCTGTGGATATTTGTGTTCATTCAGCCATTATAGCATTAATAAGGCCTGGGGTGCATTCACAATACACTTGTATTGAGTGAGGAGGCCTGGGGTGCAGTCAGAGTTCCACTTCATTTCAAAGGTGTTCAGTGGGTTTGAGGTCAGGACTCTGTGCAGATTCTTCCATCCCAGCCTTGGCAAACCATGAGTTCGCTTTGAACAAAGGGGCATTGTTATGCTGGAACATGATTAGGGCCTGTTAGTTCCAGTGAAAGGAAATTGTAATGGTACAGCATTCAAAGTCATCCTAGACAATTGTGAGCTTCCAATTTTGTGGCAACATATTGATCGGTGTGATGGTCAGGTGTCCACAAACCTATGTCCATATAGTGTACCAGCTGTAATCAATCATGAACAGGAAGTTAAGAGGCCTTGGCCGTGGCAAGTTAAAGCCATTTTGGAACTTTCAGCACCACTAAATTACTTCAATCTAAGTGAGTGTATGTACACTACCGGTCAAAAGTTTGGACACACCTAGTCTTTTTCATAGGTTTTTCTTTATTTTTTTTGCTTTCTACATTGTAAAACATTACTGAATACATCAAAAC
>JAQQZR010000037.1:15559025-15569696 GCA_030068235.1 Notoglanidium macrostoma | reverse complement strand
ATGATGATGATGATTATTATTATTATCATTATAAAACCATTTATAAGATCACACATGCTGTGATTAATTTCAGTAGACCCCTTATATGACATTTGTATCCATAATAAAATCTGCAACCTCTAACCCTCACCAAATAAATGAACCTTCAATTATATTGGATTTAATGTCATTCTTTTTTGGAAAGTGGTTAAACATATGCTGTGATGTACCGAAAACCGTTATGACCGGTAAACCTGGGACTGTATCACTTAATCACACTGAGTCTGAGCTTGGTTGTTGCAGGTATAATTCTGGACTATGAGAAAGGAGGACAGGAGAGAAGCAGATGCATCGACCTGCTACACTTAACACCAAAGTGAGTTTTTAATGCTTTGCAAGTTTTAAATCATGTTATTTAACTTATTCAAAATGATTTGGATGAGAGGTCGAAGCCAGTCCAAATGGACTAGGAGGTTCTTGGATTTGGACCATTGTCACAATATTCAATGGAATATTCTAGAGCCCCAAAATTTGATACAGATGTACAGATTTGGTATAGAGCTAGATTTAACTGGATGTGTAGATGCCATTTATATCCAATTTTATTCATTTATATTTATATCCATTTATATTCTTGTACGCTATATTTACCAGTTCCTTGATTTTATATGGGTGTAATTTTGTATGGATATTGCTTCCATTTAAAGGTGTCTGAAACAAAAGTAATATATCTTGGCAACAATAAGTTTCATTCCATGTATGTTTTAGCCTTGACAGGAACTAAAATTAGACTCAAATTGGGAAAATATGAACTTTTATTAGTTGTCTCCCCATACCACATGATAACTACAATGTTCCCAAGGTAGCTTAACGTCCCTGTAGCTGTAGCTGAACCTTTGTAGATGTAAATTCCCTGCCCAAAAATGACCTGGCATATATAGTGACTCCATGAATGCCACCATTTAAAGGTGTCAAACAGTGACATGATTTGTGTTTTATGATACACGTAGAAACTGTCACAGTGTTTATAAAAAAGGGGAGAGCTACAGTATTAGATGAAAACATTAGAGCCTTTTGGGTCAAAAGCATAAAGGATCCATTGTCAGTTGCTTGCTGGGTACAGATCTGGGCAAAGTAGGATTTTCATTTACAGTTCCAGTCAGACGTTTACATACATGGTCATGAATGTCATCATGGACAGAATATATTGAGTAGTATAGCTTAAAGTTTTGCCATCTTGTGATGTAGTGTAATGCAGTTACAATACTGGACTTTGTTTAGTTTTTTACATGTAAGCTTATAGTTGAAGCAATTCACACTGCATCTCATTTCAGAACCAATGTGAATGAGTTGTTGTCAGAGATCAGAAAAATCGAGCCATTGATCACTGACTCACGTACCGATCAGGTGAAAGTGTTGATTAAGCGATTACAGGACAAACTTAGCCAACCAGATGAGCGCAACTTCTACCTGTTCAAGGTATGCAAATACAAAAATCTGTGCACACACACACACACACATACATTTGCACACCCATTGATGTTCCTGACAAATGATCATCGGTAGGCACGTAACAATACAATGTGTTATGATTCAAACCTTGAAAAATAAAAAATGAAAAATCTCTTAGTTTTTCCTAGCTTTAAATGTGTTTATAGGGCAGAGTGTAAAATAACATACAATAGAGGGAATGGACATGGTATCACTGTAGGTGGAAGTAACACAGCTCAAGTGTGGCAAAAACACACAGAAAACAGATCTAAAATCTGTTGTGTGATTGACTGTACAAACAGATTCAACGAGAAATCAAAGCTTTTTTTTAGAGACTGCTGAACGGAAAAGAACAGAGAAGGAAATGGAGTTAGTTCTTTTATGTTATTACTGCAGCCTTTACAAGTGTTCATAAATGGTTATTAAGAAAGAAAGAAAGGATTTTATTAACTTTTTCATTTTTAATAAAAGTAATATTTTATTTACCAGGGGATTTTATTTACTTTTGCAAATAATTATTGTTGGTTACTAAGAACATGAAACAAAATTTAAATTTAACAAAAGGAATATTTAAGTACATAAAGTAAAATAATTTTTTTCAAAAATATCATGGAATAATCAAATCGTGAAGCCAGTATTGAGACTCAAACTGAATCGTTACATGCCTAAATATCAATATATCAGAAATAAAAAGCTTCCATGTTTACTGTACAACATTAAGAAAAATAGCAAGTAATAATCCAGTGAGGGCAATAATATGTATATGTAGTCCAAAGTGCTGTTCAAAGTATTGAACAACAAGGCCAGAACAAAGTTATAATAGTCCTTACTCTGTGAGTGCCGAAATAAACCTGACACAATGGCAATAAGGATAAGGTATTACCTTATGGGAAGGACTGACCCTCTTTTATTGCAGAGTAGTTTACCTTATTGGTCTTACATTCATACAGTCTGTAATCAACCTAACAACCTTACAACAGGCAGTAAATTGCTTCTAATAAAAATGGGCAGTTTGAGTGAACTGTTTTCACTATAACCAACAGATGGCAGCAAAGTTTCAGTTATGTAAAAAAAACCTAAAAACTAAAAAACCTAAAACTGTACCTATTCAGACATTATCAAGTGACACATGTCATCAAGGTCAGATCAAGGTTTGATGTACTAATCACAAACCTTGCATTGTAACATCATTACTAGCCTTTTATTGAACTTGAATGTCATGGCAATATTGGGCTTTCAGTTATTTCTTTGAACTGTTCTTTTTGGGGAAGCATGGTTTATACAACTTACTAGATACCTACTAACATAATAGAAGGAAAAAATTGGTGCACAAGTTTTAATTTATTTTGGGTTTTCTAAAATCAGTCAGGGTCAAAAATTATACATGCAGAGTGAAAACAAATACACACAGAACACTTCATATTTGGTTAAATGTCCCTTAGCAAGTTTCACCTTAACCAGATGCTTTTGGTAGCCGTCAACAAGCTTTGTTCAATTCAGTTTAATGTGTGTTTCCTGGCATGTACATAACTTTTAGAGTCGAAAATTTTTTTTCAAGGTTGAGGTCAGGACGTGTTTTGAGCTTAATGTTAGCCTGCTTTATCCATTCCACAATCAGCTCTGATGTGTATTTGGAGTCATTGTCCTGAGGTAGTCATTCTGAGGCTGCCCTTCCATTATTCTATCCACTTTGTGCAATGCACCAGCTCCACAGGCAACTAAACAGTCCCAGAGCATGATTCTACCAACACCATGCTTAACAGTTGGTACAGTATTCTTCTGTACCTCTAGTCATTGTGGCCAAACAAGTCAATCTGTGTCTCATCTGACCATAAAACATTAATCCAGAAGGCTTTTTCTTTGTCCATGTGGTCAGCTGCAATTTTAGTCCAGCTGGAAAGTATTGATTTTGGAGCAGGGGCTTCTTTCTTGGACGGTAGCCTCTCAGTCCATGTGATGTAAAACTCACTTGACCGTAGACCGTGTTCCAGCAGCTCTCAGTTCATGGCAGGCCTGTGCCTTGATGGTTCCTGGGTTGTTCCTGACCATCTGAATCAATTTTCTCTCAGCTCAACGCAAGTTTGGGTGAAGTTGCCACATCTACCATTAACTTATACTTGTCAAACCCTTTTTATGATATACACAGTGAAGCTACCAGCTGTAGGCAACGATTGCTAACAGGACGTTAAGAGGACTTGGCAAGTAAAAAGACATGAATTAAAAATCTATGTGGATGTGTGTGTATTTTTGAATCTGTATGTCCAAATTTAACCCTGTGTTGATTTCAGAAAAGACAAAATAAATTAAAACTTTTGCACCAAATTCTTGTTTAAATTTGTATGTTGTATAATCATTCTTTCCAGAAAAAGAATGGCTCAAGGAATCATTGAAAGCCTAATATTGCCATGGCATTCATGTATTATGACTGCAACTGTAAGTACATAATGTGAATGTTATCTTGTTTGCAGTAAATATGTTTCAATTCTTTTTCGGGGGAGGGGGAGGGGGAGGGTGCGCAGAGTGAAGACTGTCTTAAACATTTTTGTGCCAAAGCAAACATGATTTACCAGTTAACACTGCCATGTTTGTATTATGGTTGAGTGCTAGCCAGTCTTGTGTATGCTCTCTGTTATTTTTGTCGCTATAGATAATGTGCTAAAATAGGTGAAGCGGCACAGAACAATATTTTCTGTATACATGAAAGCTTGGCTTGCCTGGTCATTCTGTCAATATTCACAACTGATCTTCTGTAAAAATGTTCTTCTTTAATTTGTTTTGGTCTCTGTATTAATGTGATGGTGGAATATTCAAGCGCAATAAGTGATTGCAGTTATACTACATGTGCATTTGTATTAAATGATCTGCATTTGTGACTCTTCCACTAAAATATTGACATCAAACATAGCAACAGAGACCACGAAAAATGTATATAAAAATCTATTAATGAAAATTCCTATTATGCCATTGTGAAAACATCACCACACAGCACTGTGCACATTTGGTTTTTAAAAGGAATGAGGGGAGCTGAATTGATTGTACTTCACAGCAGCTTGCCTAACCACATGTCCTTGTAATGTAGTAGCTCCTTTTACATTTGCCCCCCTCTGTGCCTCACTTCCACCTGGACCGTTGGTCATGAAAATATAGAAAATACATGCCACAACCATATGCCTTATTTTTGCACATTTGCTATGATCGCAAAAGTAGTGCCCTTAAAATATTAATCATGCCCCATGAAGAAAGGTCTTCACATGTTTAGTTGAACTCATCTGGGAATTCTTTTATTGCCTCTACTAAAGAGTTTTTGTTTTCTTTCTGGTTTATTTGTCTGTATGTAAATCCGGGTTACGCAAAACCTACCAAACCAAGTTCCAGGAAACTTGGTGGCAGGGTGTAGCATGGTCCAAGGAAAAACGCTTTAAATTTTGGAGCAGATCAGAGTCACAGGATGGATTTACAAGTTTAGTTTCTATTTTGCTGATGTTACAAGATCTGGCATGTGGCCTTGGCAAAGTCTGCACTCAGCAATGACATAGATCTTAAAATCCAGTAGATGGCAGAAAGTTCAGCAGTAACAAAGCATAGCCAATGTAGGAATATGATGACAACCCAGACATATTAAGTGGTTGTGCTTGCAGCTTCTCATATCATAAAAAAGTGGACTATCCTTGGCAGAGGTCTGCACTCTCCGAGAGCCCTTCTAGTTTTATTTTATTTTTTACAGAGAACAACACAGACAACACTGCAACAGAGAACACACAGGAAGGTGTTGCCTAAAGTAGCCATATTGTACAAAATATTGGATCCTTTTCTCTTGTTTTGCCAGAACAGACAGCACTTAGTGCCAATACTATACTTTTTTGAGCCTGAGAGTCACTCAGAGTGTTGATTGAAGGAGGGGATTACATAATCTTCCACAGGGCACATGTGTTGCAAAGAAGCAACATTCAACCTGTTAAAATTTCTGGCATTGTCTTCCTTTAATTCATATGGCAAATTGCACAAACTGCATGGGTTTGATGGTCAGGTGTTCAGCTCCTTCCACTGTTGTGGTCTTTTAAACCCAATTCCATGGCAATAATGTGCCAATGCAGATGAACCCTAAAGGCAAATGTTTCGCTATTACCTCCAGAGAGAAGGAGGCAGTCATTTAATGCTTCCTGGGCCTGTGTGCCAAAGACCCATCCAGGAACCAGCTGGTGTGCCTGGTCTTTTATAAAGACTAATCTTTAACCCTCCCTTAAACGTGCATGAGAGCTTATCAGTGAAATTGCTACATTGGGGAATATCCCAGCAACTTGCATGAGTGAATGCACCATGAAACAGATTAGGCACTTGTCCAGCCTTATTGGCTGGAGGAGCTGAATTTATTTTTCCATAGCAGCTTTAACACTTACTTGTAGCACATTCAGTGCCATTGCTCTGCTGTGCTCCTGATTTTCCCTCCGATCTTTAGTCTATTTTGATATGCAACTATCAGCACTCTCTAAGTGGGCCTCAAGCTCAGGAAATGAGACACAGTCACATCAGGATCTGTTTCTATATGTGCATTGGCTGTCCTTTGCCCCATTCCCACTAACACTGAAAGCCATTTATTTACCGCTCTTATGCTGTTATGGTGTCCTGTGGCAATGGGAGCAAAATAGTAAATTCAAAATGTTAATCAATCCACTGGCAGCCTAGTAACATTAACGGTAATCTTTTGCCACGGCTCCTTT
The DNA here is from genome assembly GCA_030068235.1 of Notoglanidium macrostoma. NCBI lineage: Eukaryota > Metazoa > Chordata > Actinopteri > Siluriformes > Auchenoglanididae > Notoglanidium > Notoglanidium macrostoma. The sequence continues at coordinate 15,563,508 of JAQQZR010000037.1, read as the reverse complement.
GGGAATCAGACCTGTATTGTGCGAGGTCGTCACATTGCGGGCGGTGGCAACGTGTTTCCCATAGGTCTGAAAAATAGGCTGCTTTTTTGGTAGCTGGCTGAAAGGGTCAGCATAACCAAATGGCACATATATGATCTACTGCATGTGATTTCGGATAGCACTGGAATCTGCTCTGCTTGAGCAGATTTAAATTGGCTCTAGTCATTTATAATTTTTTTTTTACTTTCAAAAAAGGAAAAGAAACTTAATTTACATTTTGAGTATGCAATTTCTTATGATAAAAACAAAAATGGCCTATAAATTTCTGTTACTGAACATAGAACATAGGATGACCAAATGTACATGGACCATTAATACCCTTTTAATAATCAGTTAAATAGGCTACGTGAAAAAAGCAGTATTAGTAAGCTGAATGCACTGACTGGGCTCATGTTGTCATGGTAACGTTGACAGTGCTCCCCATTCATGTGGCCAGCTATTTGGCTATGGCTGAATCCGAATACTCAGTATGCATTAATGTCAGTTAAGTGCCTACTACTCGAACCTTACTGTAGTACATTCTAGTACGTTTGCACAGTATGGCTGACATAGGTCATCAGGGTACCATTCAACTACTATTAAATGCCAACTGAGTATTCGGATACCCAATGGATTATGCCGTACTGCTTTTTGCATACTCTATAGTTAGGCAGTATGAGTATTCACATGCAAAATTCCTATATGTGGAAAACACTGGACGTCAATGTAGTGATACTGCGATAAAACTACTGCCACCTACATAATCCGAATACTCATGCTTCCTCACTGTAAAGTGAGCAAAGGAAAGAAAACATGCGCAGATACGGCTCGAAACTGGAATGCCTCATGTCCGGTCTCATATTATTTTCTTACATGTACTATTTGCTTCACTCCTTGTTTTGGCTGCACAGTTCCAGAGGAAGGTGATGAATAGACAGCAGCATTGCAAGGCTCATTTTGGCTCTGTAAGTGTTCAGATTCCAAACAATTTGGGCAGTGATCATGTTCATCATCCAGTTCCATCAAGGCTTGGCAGAATAAACAACTCACTATCCTGCCCTGAAATTAACCGAAGATTGGGAAACTTGACAAAGTTTGAACAATTCACCCTTTAGGGACTTTTTTGTTACTCTGTTACACAACAGTTTAAAACAACAGATCATGTCTCTTATTCAACAGCACAGAAAATGGTGGCAAAATTAGTAATAGCACAATGATTAATATGAAATCCTGCCATCTATCATGCATGTTTGGTTTACTTCTGGCAGTTGTATTAGTTCAGGGTTGAACTGCTTTCTCACTGCAATCGAACTGTGCTGTTTGCTTACAGACACATTGTTTAGGTCCACACCCAAGTGAAATTGTTGTCCTCTAATGTGCCCAAATGAACCGCACCAAGGCGAAAATGCACCAGAGTTTGATTCAAATGGAATAATGGAATTCATAGTGTTGCACCCTCAAAAAAACAACAACAACTGAAAGGATTAATAGGATTAGAGTTGAAAAATTTGCTCTCCATTCTTGAAAAACTAACATTTTCATCTAATGTCAGTGCCGAATACATTAACATGTAAAGCAGCAAAACAAATCCATGCATGCACAAAATAATGCTTTTTTCAGTTGTCACAGCTGTCCCTGCAGCTGTGCATGCTGAAAGCATAATATTCTCTCCGCCTTCACTAGATGCAATACCACCACCACCCACTGGGAAGCCATGGTTTGCAGACTGAAATTACTGATGTATGTAAATCACTCAGTCAGGATTATAGATTAGATATGAATTAATGAACTTAAGCGCACTACTTCACAGCACACGCTCTCTATCCATCATTCCCCCCTCACTTCTTCTCTCCTTCACTTTCTCTCCCTCTCTCTAGGCGCTTCAGGCTCACATCCTGCCTCTTACCAATGTCGCCTTCAATAAATCAGGGTCGAGGTGAGTTTATCTCAGCCGCTCATGGTCCTCTCACTCTCTCACTCCACCACTCACCCTTTTCTTCCTCATCTTGTCTGAAGTTTCATAACCGGGAGCTATGACAGGACATGTAAAATATGGGACACTGTGTCTGGAGAGGAACTACACACACTGGAGGGGCACAGAAATGTTGTTTATGCCATCGCATTCAATAATCCATATGGGTAATTATTATTATTATTATTACTATTATTATTATTACAACCCTGATTCCAAAAGAAGTTGGGACACTGTGTAAAGCATGAATAAAAATAGAATGCAATGATTTGCAAATCCTTTCTGACCTATATTCAGTTGAATATAATACAAAGACAAGATGTTCAAATATACCCTTATTCTGAAATTGATGCTTGCAACACGTTCCAGAAAAGTTGGGACAGGGGCATGTTTAACACTGTGTTACATCACCTTTTCTTTTAACAGCACTCAAATAAGCATTTACGAACTGAGGACACTAATTGTTACAGCTTTGAAAGTGAAATTATTTCCCATTCTTTCTTCATATATGACTTTAGTTGCTTGACAATCCAGGGTCACTGTTGTTGTATTTTGCACTTCAAAATGCACCACACACAGGTCTGGACTGCAGACCAGTCTACTACCCGCACTGTTTCACTACAAAGCCACACTGCTGTAACACGTGCAGAATTTGGCTTGGTATTGTCTTGTTTGAATAAGCAGGGACGTCCCTACAAAAGATACGGTCTGGATGGCAGCATATGTTGCTCCAAACCTCTATGTACCTTTCAGCATTAAAGGTACCTTCACAGATGCGCAAGTTACCCATGCCATGGGCACTAACACACCCCCATACAATCATAGATACTGGCTTTTGATCTTTGTGCTGGTAACAGTCTGGATGGTTCTTTTCCTCTTTAGCCTGGAGGACACGATGTCCATGATTTCCAAAAAACAATATGAAATATGGACTTGTTTAGACCACAGCACACTTTTCTACTTTGCCTTTTCAGATGAGCTTAGGCCCAGAGAAGTTGGAAGCATTTCTGGATGCTGTTTATATATGGCTTTTGCTTTGAATTTGTAAAACGCTGCATTTACCAATAACAGTTTTCCAAAGTGTTCCTGAGCCCATGTAATAATGTCCTTTATACAACAATGTCAGTTTTTAATGCAGTGCCACCTGAGCGCTCAAAGGTCATGGACGTTCAATGTTGGTTTTTGGCCTTACCTCTTAAGTGCAAAGATTTGTCCAGAGTCTCTGAATCTTTTGATGATATTATGGATTGTAGATGGTGAAATCCATAAATTGTATGCAGTTGCATGTTGAGAAACTGAAATGTTGAGAAATGTTGGTGAACCTTGCCCATCCTTGCTTGTGAGCAACGAAGCCCCTTTCATACCCAATCATGATACTATCACCTGCTACCAATTAACCTGTTTACCTGTGGAATGTTCCAAACAGGTGTTTTTTGAGCATTCCACAACTTTCCCAGTCTTTTGTTGCTCCTGTCTGAACTTTTTTTGGATTGTGTTGCAGGCATCAAATTCAGAGAGTGTATATTCACAAAAATCAATAAAGCTTTTCAGTTTAGACAGTAAATATCTTGTCTTTGCATTGAATTCAATTGAATATAGGTTACAAATCATTGCAGTCTGTTTTTATTTATGTTTTACAAAGCATCCAAAATTTATTTGAATCAGGGTATTGTATTATGTATATGTATTATGTATATGTATATGTATTCTTCTTCTTCTTCATCTGGAATGGGATGTTCAGAAACACATATAGGTGTGATGGTCAGATGTCCACAAACCTTTGCCCATATAGTGTATTTATTAATAAAATAATGAGAATATCCTGCAGCTGCAAGAAGCTAATCTTAATGGAGTAGTGAAAGAATTAAATGATGTTATTATACTTAATTAGTGTTAGAATCCAAATGAGGGTGTAGTTCAGGGGTTCTCAACCTTTTTTGGCCAATCAGATTTAAACCAATTCCAGAGAATTCACTGCTGCAGTAGGATAGAGCCTGAAATATTCTCCATGGATGATTTAAATAATGTGAAGACACTGCAAAATATACTCAGATTCTTACATTCATGTAGTGTTTCTAATTTAAAACTATGATCGGTGTGTGGTGTAAAAGGCCATTTTGATTAGCATGACAACATGCGTGCACAATGGACATAGCCCCAATGCAGTCTGGTATAACAGGCTTGAATGGAGCTCCAAATTTAGTCAAGGCTATTTACATTTTAATAATAATTATTATTATTGAGTTGTTTTAATTATTACATTAAAATATTCCATAAACTACTTGTGCATGTCCATGTAACCACAACCCGAATTCCAAAAAAGTTGGGACATTCTTTAAAGTTGAATAAAATGAAAACTAAAAGACTTTCATATCACATGAGCCAATATTTTATTCACAACAGAACACAGATAACCTAACAAATGTTCAAACTGGGAAATTGTACACCTTTATCCACTAAATGAGCACATTTCAAATTTGATGCCTGCTACAG